>JAASAY010000254.1:0-29526 GCA_014822085.1 Fusarium stilboides
GTGGTATTGGGTCCGTGGGATGTCGAGGTGGTGTTGAAAAACGGCCATGGATACTGCTCGAGCGCAGGGAGTGGTCCGGCGCGGGGCGGGCGGGTCTCGAGACCCCGATTTTGCAGGGGGCGGCTCCGCTGTTCCGCAGGAGGGAACGGCAGGGGACCAACAGCGCGGGGAGCTCAAGGCCACGGGGGTTAGGGGGGTGGACGGGTGCCGTCATCGCCCGGTTCATCGGTGCATACGGCGCTTTCTTGGTTTTCTAAAGTTCCATGGTTTTACGCGCTGAAGCATGTCGCTAGAGAGGCTATCGCGGTTAGAAAATTGAGATCACGCAGGAATGAGTACAATATGAACAGTCGAATGAATGTACTAGCAAATTATTCCCCTCATACTGCCACTGCAGGGGCTTAGTAGGCTTGTGTGCATTACAAAAGTACGTACTCAAACACCACCAAATTTGACTTATCTCTCATGGATCTCGGTCAGATCTGATTGCGTGCTACACTATCTCTGGGCTATCATGAGCCAACCCTCAAAAGACATGCCAAGGTCGTTCCGCAAACAAGATGACGCCTTCGGTCATGTGCCCACTGCGCTCTCCCCACGCGCCCCCAACCCCAAGACACATTCGTGAGCGGTATCACCACACCACCAAGTAAGATGACTCAGGTACGTTGTAGTTGAGATTTTGTAGTCACAAATGACAACACGTGAGTTTATAAATTATGTGCCTATTTCTGTATGCTTCTGCCTGTTCCTGGTTTACTTGGAAGAAGCGCCAAAGAGAGCCTCGTGGACATCGTAAGTGTACTCCAAATCCCCGTGCCAGTAGGGGGTCGTATCTGGCTTGGAATACAGCCAAGCCTGGTCAAGTGCTTGTACCACCTCGTCGGGCAGCGGGCCCTTTTCTAGGAGTTCCAAGTTGGTCTCGAGCTGCTCCACCTTGGACATTCCCAGAATAATTCCATCATTTCCATCCTTAATACGCAGCTGAGAGTGGTGCACCATCCATCGCAGGGCCGTCTCGAGCATGGTCAGTTCGTGCTTCTCCACGGCCTGCTCAATGACACTCAGCGCCTTGAATGTGCTCTCTCTGAAGTAGCGCTTGCGGTACATGGCTCCGATCTTGGACTCGTCTGAGAAACGGCCGCTCTCAGGCGCGATATCCATTGACTTGATCTTGCCCGACAGAAGACCACCAGCAATAGGATTGTATACCACGATATCGAGGCCATATCTCTTGCAGGCTACAAAGAGCTCCGACTCGATGGAACGAGTGAGACAGTTGTACATGCCCTGGTAAACCGTGGGCCGGACCCAGTTGTTGTACTTGCAGGTCATGACAACCTCTGCAACTTCATATGCAGTAAAGTTGCTGATTCCGAATTGTACAAATTTGCCCTCCTTGTGCAGCTTGTTGATAGCCTCGAGAGTCTCGTGGAAAGGGACACCGCGGTCAGGGCGATGGAGGTAAAGCAGCTAATGCTTGTATTAGCCGATGCCAGTGTTTCCTGTTCGCATTCAAACTTACATCAATACAGTCAGTTCCTAATTCCTTCAGACTGGTCTCAACCGACTCAATGACTTTCTCAGCGGTATTGTCACCGGGGTTTGCAGGATACTTGACCTTTGTATCCAGAGTAAGTCCCCTCTCCTTCCAGTTGGTTTCCTTGCCAGTCCAGCCCTCCTGTTTGCCTCCAACATAGATACGCGCGGTGTCAATCTCGCTGTATCCTTTGCTCTGGAAGACATCGAGGGCTTTGTTGAATGTTTCCGAGTCAAAGATGCGTGCGTCCAACTTCTCACTGCCGGGAGGTCCAAAGGTCATTAGACCCAGGATAACGCGAGGCTTGACGTTCTGAGTGACAAGAGGCATTGTGGCTGTTGATGATATGATTGGGAATGGCGATGGAATACTACGAACGAATGGGGAACATCCAGCTTTTTAAGTAGTTGTCAGAGGGAGAATGAACATCGGAGATGTGACTCTAAACTCCAGCTCTTCATCATCGTGCCTTTCCGCAACCTCATGGCACCCCACCAACATCTGCGGCTTCGGGCGGGGTATCGGTTACAGTCAAATGAGCGCCATGACAGTCATAACGGCCCAGGGACCCGAGACGGTTATCTACTGGTGGCTGTAAGGGCATTGATGCTTTATAATATCCAAGAATTAGTAATCACTTAGATTGCTGTGACGATTAGAGAACATAGAAAGCCGAGAGCTGTCTGTTCCGATGTTTAGCTTCATGACGTAGTTCCAAAATACTTAGCTCCTATCTACGGATATAACCCCAGTAATAGCTGCACGTTGAAATCAACCAGAACAGTCACGTATTGCAATTCAGCCTGAGTCATGGTAGTAGATTGGGTGAATACCTTTCTGGGCTGATAAGACAAGAAGGTCGCATGTAGGTAATGCTTGTTTAGCGTGATTGTTGGATATCCAAGGCTTGTGGCTTCAACAGGGCCATCAGGGTCCCAAGCAGATCCTGACAAAGCTGAGTGCTAAGTAGGATCATTTACTTTTGGGCATTCTGGTGAAAGTTCATAATTCAAGTGAGCTTCTCGAGCTTCACTTGTTAAAAGTGGATTGAGTTATCGAGAGTAGATGAATGGCGGATCAAGCCCGACCGGCTAAATGCCGGCCTCCATCAATATTCCGCACGTCAAACTCCAAAATCAGAGTGTCGCAATTGGATTTTGAGCTCCCGAATTGCCGTGTCAAGCTGCCATCCCGACACTTGCTAATGCGCTGTTCCAAACATGCTTTTGTAAGTGTAAATTCAACTTCGTTCCATCCTAACCAATGGCTAATCCCATCAGATTCTCCTTCTCATAGATTAAACCATCATGAGGGCGCAATTGGCCCGCCATGCTCGACGGGTCCTCATCCAGCATGCCCGAAATCCGTCTTGCGCTGTATACTCAGCTCCCCTCCGTCGACGATATCTACCCAGGACGATTAACAATAGCCACTCACGACGAACATTCTTCGATGGCTTATTCTCGAAAGCACCCCGAGAGGTCCGTCAACCCGAATTCGAGCCAGGATGGCAGACCATCATGATCTGGAGGAGTCGCATGCTCGACAACTTGCGCCCCCCGCCAACAGAAGAGCTCATCCAAGCGTGGAGGAATTTCTTTGAAGGGAAGCTAGAAAGTAAGGTGCCATTGAACGGTACTCAAGCAATGCAATGCCTCCGACTCCTCGATTACCTCGTGAAACAACGCGAAGAATTTCCCACATCCGAAGCCAAGCTCCTGGTCGCCGATCTCAAAAACGGTCTCCTTGCCCTCGAACACCTCAGACCTCGCGAGAGGACCCCACAACATCTTGATCTGGCCAAAAGCATTTGGTCCGCTATCGACGATATCAAAATCACAAGACCAGGTTTCGTTACCACTGGTTCATTGTGGTCATCATTTCTCAAAGTGTTATGCTCTTTTAATGGATCAAAGGACGCCCTAAAAATGGTCTACGCAAACTGGGAAGACGTTATGAAGCTATGCGGCAAGAAGAATGATAACCCAGTATTGTCCTTGATGGAGGGGTTGGCCCGGGAAGGGTACGAAGATGATCTTGTCCACCTGATCAAGCGTGTCCTTGATACCGGCTACCCTTTCGACAAACATCTTCAGTTCATAATGGTCGATTTCTTTGCCAAAAGGGACCGAATTCCCGAGACAAAGTATTGGGTCGACATGCCGATGAAATCTCCTAAACGCTCCTTCAAGGTTTACCCCTTGATTGCTAATTTTGCCGTGCGCAATAACTTGAAAGAATGGGCGGTTCCTTATTTCCTCGAACTGGGCACTCAACTAGAAAATGAGGAGAAGGCGGAAAGGTTTTACTGGGATTCCCTGATGCAGGGTATTCTCATCCTTGGCAAGGGGCTCGCAGAAGTGCGAAAATGGATGTTCGTATATGAGCGCTCTGAGAAGTCTGGCATCAGTGCGACTATCGGCACCATTAACGGCCTCCTCCGCGCTGCCGTTGACATCCGAGACCCTGTTCTGGTTGAAGATATTCTTGCGCTTGCTACAGAGATGGGTATCCAACCCAACGGCGAAACTCACCTTTATCTCATGCAGGTGCGGCTTGAAGCAGGCTACCTACCAGGAGTTCATGCGTCATACAAGAAAGTAGTGGAACGCTCGCCATGGCACAATCAAGCTTCTCTCTGGTGGGAGTTTAGTCAACTAATGAATAAGTATCTAGCAATCCTCAGCTATCAGGCGACGCCAAACTTCAAACTCATTAGCGAGATAATCGAGCAGTGTGAAGAGGACCAGTTACTCCTCGAGCCGGAAACGGTTGCTTCACTCTGCATCCGGTTTTTGGAGAATGAACAACACTTCGACGTGATGGACATATTGTCCGTTCACTCATTTCAGTTCAGCGCTACAGAGCGAGAGGTTATTCAGGATGCTTTTGTCAAGTTCTGCACAGACCCCTTGACGAGCACTTCACGATCATGGACAGGATATCAGATTCTGCGACAATTCTTCCAAGATCTCAGCTTTGACCATCGCGTGGAGCTGATGGAGGCCTTCTTTAACCGAAACCGCCCAGACATGGCCACTCATGTGTTTGGCCATATGCGACAACATCGAAATAACGACTATCACCCCAAGCGCGAGACATACATCTCATGCTTTGAGGGACTGTCACGAAGTCCTGATGAAGAGTCCTTGGAGATGGTTCACAACATGCTCAAAATGGACACTACAGTAGAGCCAAACACGAAGCTTTACACCTCCCTCATACTAGCTTATACGGCTTGCGAGAAGCCTACTCAGTCAATGGACTTTTGGCAAGCGATCACAGCCTCACGAGAAGGACCATCCTACGCCAGTCTGGAAGCGGTGTTTTGGTCTCTTGAGCGCACACCTAGGGGTTCCAAAGAAGCCGATAAAATCTGGAAGCGGATAGAAAGGATGGACATTGACGTTCCTCCGGCGGTATACAACGCTTATATCGGTGCTGTTGCTGCTAGTGGGGAGGAAGAGAAGGCTCAGGATATTATCACACGAATGGCTGTGGTGACTGAGAGTGAACCAGATGCAACGACGTGAGTCTAAACCCAGCCTTCATTGAGACATAACATCACTAACATAAACAGGCTCGGTGTGGCGTTTAACGCTTTACCAGGACAGAAACTACAGGCCAATTTCAAGGGATGGGCTACGGTGCGTTACCCAGATGCATGGGCCAAACTGGAATCAAAGGGCAAGCGACTCAACAAGGACTCGCTTTGCCAATACAAGCTCAAGAGGATATTGAGAGCTTGAAATGTACAAAATAATGTTGCATAAAAAAGAGACGTTTTTGATGTAGACAATTGTATCAATATGTTACATAGAGGTTGAGGCTGTTATACATATAACCACAAAAATAATGACCATGACATCATCCCATACAACAGAACGCCAGCATAGCGACAATTCTTCTTGCCTTCTTTATACATGACTATTCTAATTTCGGCGTTGGAAGAACTGATCGCGGAGCATCTCGGGGTGGGCGTGCACGCTGGGGTAGATACCCATGCCCTGAACTCGGCGGACCATCTTGGCTACCTTGCGCTGGTTGACGGGTCGAAGACGAGTGAGTTTAGAGTGGTTAATCATGCCAGAGGGAGATGTGAAGTGCTCAATGAGAGAGAAGTTCTAGAAATTGAGTTAGTCCATGCTATCCAATACAATGGTGAATGTGAACGTACCTTGTACATATCAAGAGGGCTGATACCAAGCGCATCAATAACATCATTGTTCCGCACCGATCTCTTCCTCCACTTCTGCATCTCAACAGGGCTCAGATCATGTGGCGAGTAAACATCACCGGCCTCCCATCGTCGAGGCATCTGCTTAAGGAAATCGTTTGACATCTTCTGGTTCTTCAGAAAATCCATCTGAGCCGCCTTCTCTCGCGAGTACTCATTCGAACGGTTCTTGTACCGCGCCAAAAGCCTCGACGCTACATCTCCGCGCCTTTGTTGCCCTTGTTGTTGGTGATTGCGGTTGTTGTTGATGTTGGCGAGACGGCTGTTGGAAGCTCCGGCGGCGGAATCGTGCTCGCGTGGGGGGAGAGCGGCGGGTGTGGTGGTGGAAAAGGGGCGGATGATGCTACGCGCAATGGCAGAGGGTATCGAGGTCGTTGGTAGTCTGGGAGGCATCTTGGGCGGTTGAATTGAGGCCGACGGTTGATATGGGGGGTGATGCGAGCTGATTTTGGTGATGCTCTGTCGTTGGAGGTTTTTCGAGGTGGGCGGAATGTGGCGGAGCTATTCCGCGTCTCCACTCAGATTTTATCGTTTTCAAATCCAACCTTTGATTTTGTATAGCGGGACATAAAACATCTTGAACGACCAAAGACTCTGCCAACGACGGCGACAATAAAGAAACAAGGGCAGAAAATACTTCATTGAGTCTTAATTAGTGTGGAGACAACGCTTCATCGCAATCATGGTCCGAAAACTCAAGCATCACGAGCAAAAGCTCCTCCGAAAGACCGACTTCATCACATACAAATCCGACAATGGCCATCGCGACAAGGCCGTCATGCGACGGTACATGATCCAGAAGCCCGAGGATTATCACAAGTATAACCGTCTCTGCGGCGTATGTCACCTTCATCTCAGCCATCTACAACCCATGCTAACTCCGTCGCAGTCTCTACGCCAACTCGCCCATCGTATATCTCTCCTCCCTCCCGAAAACCCAACCCGCCGCAAGCACGAGGAACTTCTTCTTAACAAGCTCTACGACATGGGTGTCGTATCCTCTGCCTCGAAGCTCTCCGCCGTTGAGAACAGCGTTACCGTCAGCGCCTTTGCGCGCCGCCGACTCCCCGTGCTCATGACGAGGCTGCGCATGGCTGAGACGGTACAGGCTGCGACAAAGATGATTGAGCAGGGCCACGTACGCGTTGGTACTGAGACGGTGACAGATCCTGCGTACCTTGTCACGAGAGGTATGGAGGACTTCGTGACATGGACCGTGGGCAGCAAGATCAAGAGGAACATCATGAAGTACCGTGACCAGCTGGATGATTTCGAGCTGCTATGATCGGATTATTTTGGGATGGTGGGAAGAATGTGGAGGAAAATGCATTGGACGATAGGAGTTTGGGCGCCTCAGTATGTGATTTTCAGCTGGCAATTGCTACAATCAGGGGAATGGACGAGGTTCAAAAGTCAAGGCAGCAGTTCTATGTCGAAAAGACACTTGAAAGCTACGTTGTTAGCTAAGTCTACGTATAATACCAACATGGAAAATGCAGTGAACAGCTTCTCTTCTTCCTTGACTGATAAATGCATTGTACTCATCCCTGTCTACTTGACATATTTGGTGCTAAACAAAAATCATGCAAGCTCAATCGTAATTGCTCTAGCCCTATCATTTTGTTTCAGCTAATCCTTGCTCATATATCACGTCTTAGTTCTCGCTTTCACCCCAAGCAGCCGGTATCAACCGATCTCGGTCTTCTTCCCACATCACTTACCAACGGTCCAAGTCGAGTATCAGAGAACGTTCAAAGCCACAACATGTAATAAATACAGGGCCAGAGATTCCACAAACATAACTACAATAATGAGAGTCTTATCAGTCGAATCTATACTTATAGTTAACTAATATCTCACTCGAATGGCGCCATGGACAATGCTATAACTGCAGTTCCTTGGGCACCACATTAAGACCTCTTCAAGTAATACCAGACAGCTCTCTCACAAACATATAAAAGATCGTCTCTACTCTTACTTAACAGAGAAAATTGATTCACGTTGTTGTATGTATGTGCCTTTAGTCCCCCGCCCGGCCCCGTCTCCCGGCGGCTGCGGAAAACTTACAAAATGGGCCCGACACCCGAAGGCGTCTAAGTCGAGAGCCCAGCTTGTCATATAAAGGAGCGCCCTCCCACACCTACGTATGATCGTTCAGGGTGGGTTTCTTTGGTGCACACCACCTGAATTGCCATATTCTTAGGGCACTTCTCCAAACTGCCACCCATCATGGCTATCTTTGCAACCCTCAAAGAGCTCTTTGAGGCACTCACCGGCCCTTACCTCTTCATGGGCATAACTTTTCGCTTCCTTCCCGGTACAATCCTCGAGGTCATCAGCAACAGGGACTTCCGTACCCTGTTCTCTCCCACCCGCTTCAAAGACGTTTGGTTTGGCAACTTCTGGGCCTTCATCGGTCCGCAGGTAAAGGCCAATGCCGAAGCCCGCGTCATTCCTTTACTCGAGGGCCGTGTGCACAATGGACGAATGGGCGAGGAGGTTGTTGGTGGGCCCATCAACGGTGTTGTCCTTGAGATCGGTGCTGGAACCGGCATGTGGGCGGATGTGTTCGCCAAAGTCAACGGTGGTGTGAGCGATGAAGGTGACGCTGAGGGTGAGGTGAGGCGCAGAAAGGGTGGCAATGGCTTGACCCGTGTATACGGCATTGAACCGAATCCCAAGTCTGCGGCTACTCTCCGACGACGAGTAAAGGAAATTGGTCTTGACGGCGTTTATGAGGTTGTCCCAGTGGGCATTGAGTCCCTCAACGACCCGAAAGCCTGGGATGGTCGCATCGAGCCTGGAAGTGTCGACTGTATCGTCACCATCCTGTGTCTCTGCAGCATTCCCGAGCCTGAGAAGAATATCAAGCTACTATACGAGAGTCTCAAGAAGGGCGGTCGATGGTATGCCTACGAGCATGTACGCGTTGACGAGAGCAAGGGGTTCTTTTTGCGTGCCTATCAATGTGAGTCAGTCGTATTCCTCAACACGATTAGTAGCTAATGATATTAGGGCTTACCGGACTTGTGTGGTCGCAATGCATGGGATCATGTCGGATTTGCCGATCCACAGGTAAGACATTAAGAGAAGCTGGTCCATGGGAGAAGATCGACCTGGCCTCGCCAGCAGAAGAGGCGAGATTTGCGATGCTTCCCCATGTTGTTGGAACATTGACCAAGTAAACCGGTGCGAGACCGCGGGGGGCTAGATAGAGGTTCCTAGCCAGTGTTATCACAAGCATTCAGACTCTTCTGGCGGCTGGGAATCAAATGATGAACTATGCATAAATGAGGGTATTCAATCTTAAACACCAACACCTGTTATAACTCGTCATCATCGTCATCGTCTGAGAGAAATATCGAGGTTCTTATACTCGACCCCTCAACCTCCATTTTGGTCTTGTTCTCTTCCTCATTCTTAGTTTCGACAGTTTCTGTTTTGGTGTTCTCCGTCTTGAACGTGGCATCCTTGATGTCGTCCGTTTTGACATCTTCATCCTTGAGAGCCGGCTTAACTTCGTCTTTCACCTCACCTTTCGTCTCTTCTTTTACCTCATCCTTGACCCCTTCCTTGGAGTCGATATCAGTTTTTGCCGAGTCCTTCACATCCTCTTCTTTGATGATCCCTTCGCGGATAAGCTTGGCTTCTCTTCTCTTGTAAAATGAGTCCAAACAATTTCTCCTTGCCTCTTGCGTCCAGCTCTCCACAACGAGGGCAAAGTCTGTCGTGTTTGCAAAACCAAACTCTCTAGCCATTTCGCAAAAATGCCGCAACATGACCTCTTCAGGGGGGTTATACATGCCATGTAGACCATCAGTACCTTCATCGTCGCTTTCTGCGAAGAGAGCACTCTGGCCCTCGCCCGCAGAGTACGAAGTCATAGCTGCCTGCCGAGAAAGTTGTTCCTCCACTTTAGACGAACCAATGACTTCCGAGTTGTCGTGTGTGTACTCAACACCAGCAGAAGTAAGAATGGCCTGGATCGCGTCGCTTTTTGGCTTCTTGGCCTTTTTCGATTCCAGCGTCCGCTGCTGGTTCTCGGACGTAAGCAGCGTGGCTAACTGACTCATTCCACCGTCTTCAGCATCTGATTCTTCCGTCTTGACCAGGCCCAGGTCACCTTCGTCCTTGGCCGCCTTCTCCATATCGACATCCACGAGATGCACGCCCGCCTTAGCCTCAGCAATGTTGGTCTTGTTGACAATATCTTGTAGCAAACCACTGTCGTTGTGATAGGTGAAGATATTCGCAAGACCAAAGATTTCACCCTTTCGATCTGTATCCTGTTGAACACCTTTGAAGTAACGACGTTCAGATGACGCCGTGTAACCAATGTTTGCTTGCTGCTGCTTGTAAATTTGACGGGCGTAGACAATCTCCTCAACTGTTCCTAGTGAAATGAGGCGGAACACTTCGACGTCACGAGTCTGTCCGATACGGTAAGCCCGATCCTGGGCTTGGAGATCATAAGACGGGTTCCAGTGAGGATCAACGATCACAACCTTGTTTGCGGAGGTAATGTTGAGCCCTACACCTCCGGCTTTGGTCGAAATGAGAAATACGAATTGCGTCGGATCAGAGTTGAACGTATCAACAACCTCCTGACGCTGTTCGTAACTCAGTGAGCCGTCCAGATAGCTAACAGTGTAGCTTGTGTTGGTAAACAGATGTTGCAGAATTCGAAGAAGTCGTACACTGTGCGAGAAGACAAGCACCTTGTCTCCATTCGAATGCCAAAACTTGAGCAGTTTCTTCAAAACTTTCCATTTTCCACAAAATTCGGGGTTAACCAGATTCTTAATCCGGTCCCGATTATCGTAGACATATTTCCAAGTATCAGGCAAACAGGTCCGCAGAGTTGTGAGGTCGTTTTCGTGCTTGGCCTCCAGGTCAGTTGTCTGCGGAACAAGCAGAGTGAGGTGGTTTGCCAGCTTTTGCAGCACCATCATGCTTGGAAAGACAATGTTCTGCCACCGTGTACCGTTTGATAGAAAGCGGTCGCAGCACCACCCTCTCTTCTTGTCCCCACAACATGGCTCGGAAAGAGTGCGGAGAGTGTCGATATCTGCGCTTTCCAAGAAGTTTTCATACGCATCCCTCTGAAGGTCGGTAAGGGGGCAGAAGACGACTCGATCGGTCTTCTTGGGCAGTTGCTTCGCTATAATTGTCTTCATTCGTCGTAAGAAGTATTGTGGCAAGAGATTATGAACCAATTTGTCAGCTGTTGTTCTTGCCAGGCTGAGCTGAGCCACGGTTGCGTCGTGAGACTGGCCAACGGTCAACGGCTTGGTAACTCTCTGCGTCCATTCCGGAAGTGTCCCAAAGTGTCCAGGGTTGGTCCAGTCTAGTAAGGTCCACAACTCCTCGTACCGATTTTGAATAGCCGTACCGGTAAGGCCAATACGGCAAAGTGCATTGATTTCGTTAAGAGCCTTGGTGGTTTCGGAGTACCTGTCTTTTAGCCGGTGGCATTCGTCGGCAACCACAGCGTCCCACTGAACCATATTGATAGAACTTCGACTGTTCTTGTATGTATCGTAGGTGGTGATCATAATCTCAAGTCGACCTGCACGGGCAGTACTCAGGGCATCCTCTTTGTGAGATCCATGAAACAAATCAGTATGCCACCAGCCCCAGCGTTCCAACTCGTTCTTCCAGTTCATGATCAAAGACCCAGGACATATGATCAATATTCTTGGGTACCATCGTTCAGGATACTGGCGTATTTGTCGTAGTCGCTTGGCGTCACGCTCGTCACCAGTCTTTCCAAATGCGACAGTCAGAAAGGCAGCCACTTGCACCGTTTTTCCGAGACCCATGTCGTCTCCCAGTATTCCACCTTCTTGATAGACGAACTTTCTATGAAGAAACGATACACCGGCAACTTGATAGTCTCGTAGGTACTGCGCGATTGATGCTGGAATAAGACCTGCCGATTGGGGTAACTCGATGTCTTTATATGGTCGGGAAGGTTTAATTCCACTCCTCTCACTAAACTTCGGACGTTCTTCCAACTCTTTGAGTCTCCTCGTTTCTTCAAAATGTATTCCCGAATAGTCGGGAGGTACCATGAGAGCCGCATCATGATGAGTTTTTCTCTTAGTGTCGAACTTTCGTCTTCTCTCAATCAGATACTCGGGTAGCTCTGCCAGTTCAAAGTCCTCCTTGGGTACTTCATTTTTTCCATGCACGTCATCTCCTCTCTTCTTGCGCGTGGATTTTCGCCTGCCTCGGCGCTTCTTTGGTTTCACTGGTAGATCGTCTTCATCACCTGTCCATTCAACTTTCTCCTCGATTTCGGTCTCATGTTTCCGTTTCTGAGCCGATTTAGAGACAGGAGAAATGTTGTATTCAGACTCTGATTCTGTGCCTCCGTCGTCGAGTATTTCTATTACATCTGGCTGTTCACGAGGCATATCGAAGAATGTGATGATGGTGAGTGTTAGAGATGCTGCTTCACGCGTGGCGACGCGTTACAACGTCATGAAGGAGCGAAAGCACGTGACTATGCTTACATGGGTGCATTTCGTGAATCACCGCGAAAGCGTCCAGCCAATGATTCAGGGCTCTCCGTAAATTCATACGGGTATTATGAGGTGCAGCCCCTGTTGCTTGACTTTATTATCTCTTTTACGACTCATCCAGTTGGAAGAGCTTGAAGCTGAAAGATTAGCTCCACATTCATTCTTAGCTCAGGTTCATATGACAGCTGCACAGCCACACCGAGAACCCGCTCGTGAACGACTCAGAATCGGCAGTCGGAACTTTGGTAATGTCAGAACCTTGTCTTAGTCTTGATACGTCCAAAGAGCCAACAGATCATGGATTGCAAGTAGGAATAATATCACAAACGTCAACTTAACACGATTTGGGATCTGAAAAGGAGAATCCGATTTGATCTTTCACGTTATCGCGAGTACACTGATCAAATTGAAAAGAGCGCCTTGTCAGTCAATAACAGCCCTGTTCTCGGGTGCTAGGGCCACCCGTAACCCCGTGTTGATCGCATCTGCCGACGCATGCACAACTGCAGACTCTTGGTTATCATCATTTCACTTTTCATTGTCACGGCGAGAATGGAACTGTAACATTGACGTGCTAAGGAATTGTTGGATTGACGGGTATCGAATTAATTACTAAAAAGCCCAATGCGTTATCGCCTTGAGAGCCAATCCAGCATGCGCCTCCATCATGTCGCAAATAAACAAAGGAAAAGAAAAAAGTAGAATCGCATCCATGCCTGTCATGAAATCGGCATCCAGCGCCAAGCGCGGATTACCGGCGTGAGGTATCAAAGCGAAGGAAAATTCTGCAACTCGTCACGACGCCTTCGGCAGATAGCGTGCGCCCAGCATGCGGCCGGCTTACTCGGCAGTCATTGGTGTCTTGGCCGTTAGACAAGACGTCGCATGGCCCATGACAACCGGTGGCTGACTAGTCGTCGGTGGTTGGAGAGTAGGGCAGAGCTGATTGAAGTCATTCCGGAAGCGCCGCAGCCCTGAAAGCGAGGTGCGAGAGCTTAGTACTTCAGAATGATGTACAAAGCGTGGATGATACCGGGAATGTAACCTGACGTGGAGGGTTAGTCAAATGCTGAGCAATACGCGGAGACAGGGTAAAATAATGGGTAAACCCGAGTCGCGGAGGGGTCGGGTGCAGGTTGGAGAGACAAGAGAACTTACCCAGGATGGTGAGCAGGATGTTGATGAAGAAGTCGGCGCCGCAACCACGCTCGAGGAAGACACCCACGGGAGGGAGGATGATGGCAAGGATGATCTTGCAGATATCGCTGTTGTGGATGTTAGTATGTGTTTTTCTTGTTGTTTATCTTGTCCGCAATGACTCCAAAAGTTCTCATCGCAGCCATCTATCTTCTATGCGACAGCCTTAACTGCGGATCTCTCGGGATGACGTCGTTGCGAAGTCGATAATGCTGAAAGGTCGAGCTTACCTAGCGGTGAAAGGCATGTTGTCGGTTGTGAAGGCGAGATATTACTCGAAATATGTGTATAAGTTGATGGTAGTTGAAGGTGTTGTTAGAACAGCTGAGAGTAGTTTTGAATGTCAAGAAAAGGTTGGTAGGATGGAGGGAAACGAATTGTCTTTTATACAAGCTCCGTCATCCACGGACCAAGCCTGCAGGCATCACATCACATCACACACCCCATTCACTTTAGACTGTACTGTAATCACTGCCTACCAATTTCGTTCGTTCCAACTTTCCCTGTCTAAGCAAGATGCGTCCGCGCAACACCCAGCGCACCTTCCTCTGGGCACTGCGTCATCGACTTGCAAGGATGGGGCAAGCCACAGGGACGACGTCTGCAGGAAGGAGACAAAATCGTGAGCCAAGCGAACTCTGCCCTGCTTTGTCCTGTCCCGCCTGACCAAACAAATAACAAGCTTGGGAGAGGTTGGCCCCGGCCGAGTCGCAAACGACCATGTGCAGGGGTTGTCTAGACTACGTCATGAGGCGCAGTTGTGGCTAGCATGCGCCACATCCCAGCCGCCATAATGAGGAAACATCACGAAAAGTAGCGCCAGATTGGTGGCGAGCAGGATGATTGACGAAGATATTCGCTATTCATTGTGGCTGAGCTATCTATCGAAATCCATTGTTTCCGATGCTAGTTTGAACCTCAAATCTCGATATCGATCTTTCACGTGGCTGGCCACTCTAAGCCTCATCAATTTCGCAAACCAAGCATTAGAGAATGTTCCGAGATACGATACGTATGCTGTGTCAGTGTGTGCCTGACAAGCAAGATTCCCTCCCTGACACCTTCTTGTCGTAATCAAAACGTTAGAATGGCTTGAGTACCACCAGAGATGCCGAGTCTACCGGTTCCCAAGCCCGGGACGGCAAGGTCAACATGCCTCTACCCAAAGGGGAAACATGACTGTTGCTAAAAATTTCTTTGGTCATGCCCTGGGAATAAGCGCCCGAGACTTGAAAGATTTGCCTGATTTTGGTGTGGCTTGGTAAGTTTCTCGCTAAGTAGGCTTGGCTCTTGGCTTGATTAATGCTCAGTCATTTCATGTTTCAGAAGACTCCAGGGCACGCGTCAGTGCCAAGCTTCATCGCAGGTTCTAATCCCCTGTCTCACGGCCTCACCGGCACTGACGGTGGAGGGCCAAGAGTCTTTACAGAACGTATCGGCAGCCCCGTTTGGGCGAGTCTAATTTATCCTCTACAACTCTTCTGTTCAGACTATCCGAGCAAAACGTCATGGTGGAATAAGATCGTCTCAAAGTTTAACTTTACATGATCTCAATAGATGATACGATGATATCAGTCTTACACTGGAAATCCGGGGTCATAAAGTTTGGATCCATCTCTACCATACATGCAGGGTTGTGGATTGCTATTCGCCCAATAACGATCCGTCCTAGGACATTTTCGATCTGATAGCCAATGCTCGGCCTGATATCATAGGTTGCGTCAATATGAAAAGCGAATACGACAGTTGTTACAGAGTTTTGGTCACCGAATTGACTTTAACTAACAACCACTTGCCGAGAGCAATGCTTGACAATGCCCTGCTTTCCGTCGCTGGGACCTCGAAAATCTTACCTACCTACCCTAGGTTTGACTCTTGTCCCGTTGTAACACTTCATTCGAAAGCTAGTTAGTCGATACTGGTGACCATTGAACGAGTTTATGTAAGTCAAAATTTCCGGATTGAGCTGAAATCAGCCGTCGAAAATACTGTTGCGCAGTAGTTTTGCGAAGAAGCTGAGCAATCAGAGAGGCGTCACCGGATGGCGACGAAGCTGGGACATACATGAAGACTACAATAATGCCACGTCGCATAACTTTCGATAGTGTGTAAGAAGTGCTTTCACCATCCCTAACATAAGGATGATATAGGAACAGAAACATCTCCTTGTTATATATTATGCAGATCTATAGAGTATTTGACTGCCCGTCGTTGAAGCCACTTTTATTTCTTCCACACGGCTGTTCACCCAATGATCGGCACAGGGTTGGGTAGAAGCGTGGCAGGGACCCAATGTTCTTTATTCAAACTCAGCTGATAAACTTCCAAGGTTGTTGAGGCTATGACCTGGGGCATCAGAGAGGCGTCCGAATACACAAATTGAGACATGTTTAGCACATCAAGATGGGCCTCTCATCATACAACTAGGGTTACAACCTAATAAGAAAAAAGACGTGCAGTCCGGCCATTGGAGCTGGCATCGTGTATCTTCATTACCATGACAGTAGGCCATGTTATTATATCATACTTTTTACATCTGCGGTGCATCATAGTGCACCTATATTCAGAGCTTATAGTCAGAGGTGACTGCACACCCGTGTCGAAGATTGCATAGACACAAGTCAACAGAACATGTGCAGTTCTTATGAACCAACGTCCTATTCCTCCTTCAACTCAGGAGTAACGGCCCAGCGCTTGCCGAAGAAGACAGTCCCCAAGAGCTTGGAGCCAACGAAGTATCCAAGGTAAGCCCCGACAACAATTGTGACGGGCCACTTCTGCCACTCGCGGTCCCAATCGAGAGGAATGGGAACAGCTCCAAGCCAAGCTCCAACCACTGTGCCAATAAATCCACCAAAAGTCTGGTCGAAGGGAGCCGAGACACCAATTACGGCCTGGAGAGGAGCAGGATCGGAACCGCGAACGTAGAAGACGGGGTAAATGGCGAGGACAGCAATGTGCGCGCAGCATAAGAATGTATGAGAGGCGTGAGTAAGGAACGGAGCGCCGAAGAGGACGAGGAGGACGTGGAGGACAGGCGTCAGGATAAGAGCGAGGAGAAGAGAGATAACAGCAGTCTGCACGAATTGCGTTAGAATTGTAATGTCTATGATGTTAAAGGCCGAGTACTTACAGGAAAAGCCTTTGCTTCCCGTGTATCCGACTTCTTCTTCTCACCAGGACGCGGCTTCTTGTTTGTCGCCGAAGATCCCGCGGGGGGAAGACACAGCATCAGGTAAGCCGCTTGGATAGCAGCAACCACAGGAAGAGCGGTCTGAAGTGTCGAGACGGGATCGGCCACCAGGGCATCGAAACGCCAGTAGAACAACCCGGCGAGCAACAGCTGATGGGCGACTGATGCGGGCAAAGCGGCGGGTGAGTTGACGAGCGGGATTGCGGGCACATCGGCCTTAGGCGCGGGCTGCTGAGCGGGCGCGCTCTTAACAACAGTCGTGGACATTGTGACAGGGTCGATAAGAGGCATTGACGGAGAGAAAAAAGGAGTGTCTTGAGCAAGAGCTCGTGTTTGTCTCGTCGCGATCACCAATTGCCTTGGGGTAATCTCCAACAAGGTACCTTAGCTTGAAGACTTGACAGCTATGGCTGGGTCTGTAAGATATCACGTTTTCAGTCACATGACACAGAGCTGACTGGCGGGACGTGTCGGCTCCGAATCCACTCCTCCGTGTCCTCCGGCGTTCACGGGCTTAGACCGGCTCGCAACCGATCGTGTCACCATTTTCAGACATAAAATTCTCCGAAGAGTACCATACCATCGGCGCGGGACCTGACGGACTAAGAACAAACAGTCACAGCATCGTGGAGCCCTAAGTTCTTCGGCATCGGCGAAGGCCACGGCAGTCAGGTATGGCCATCTGGATCTCATGCAATGAATCTGGGCTGTCAATCTGGAGCTTCCTGGTCATGCAATCAGAAACAAGCATGGTGCACGCCTAGAACGTGACTAGAAGAAGCAGGGCAGACGACCTTGGGGTATGCAGGAGAGCCTCGTGACTGGTCGAGCAGCTGTCAGATCATGGCGAACCCTAGTGATATTCAAGGCCGAGCCTCACGAATGCAACCTTTTCTTCTTCGCTGTTCCCCGGAGAGTCGCGGGTCGTTACTCCATTAAGATCCAGAATTTCTTTTCGGGCAGTCATCAACATCAGTCGATGAGCCCATGGCCAGATATGATGTTTACGGGAGAAACAGGGTCGTTGTCAGGATGTATCAATTGGCCAATCATCTGACTTGCCGGTCCCCGCCGACCAAATCAGAATCGCACCACAACCGCCCTCGTTGCCCTCGAAATCGTGCCACGCACCACTGGCTGTGTTGCTGACTGATGGCATGGGAGCACCCCTGATTGGTCAGTTGGCTAAACACCCTTCAATACCCCAGGATTCGGGTCTCTACAGTGGTATGATACTCTCCAAACCAGATGAAATCTGACCACAATGGATGTATCCGGCTCAGCGGGCACTGGGAGCTCGCCGCTTGAAGGAATCTTGGCTAAATTTGTGATCCTTACTAGAAGGATCGGCATATTGCTTCTGTATAAGAATCGATGTAATCTACCTCCAAAGGTCTTCTCTCTCATCACCATCAACAGGATCAACAAAGCAATACAATAACCTCTCCACTCTCATCCCTATAAAACAATCAACTCACCACTCAATTCATCTATTCGAGTATATTACACTCGGGTTTCATTGATTCATCTCGACAACCCAACTCAACCACTTACACCAAAACCAACCCCACCACTCAATCAACATGTCTCCCATCGTTGTCCGATCTGCCGCCCGCGCTGTTCAGCGTCGCCAGTTCTCTCTCCTCAACTCTATGCGAAACGCTGGCCGAGCTATGGAGTCTCACCCCTTCGAGCGACTTCCCATCAGCCAGCAGCCCGCTAAGCCCGACTACGCCAAGATGTTCAAGCGAGTTGGCAGCCAAGCTCTCTTGTAAGTTACCAATTGCATCTGCAGCTACAATAGGATCAACAACTAACTGGTATCCTTTCAGCTTCTTCCCTGGCTTCGCTGTCATCCTTGGCTGGCCCCTCGCTGCTCAGTACGCCTTCGACGGCCGACTGTAAACGATAAAACGGCAACATTCCATGATCATTTAGATCAATTTCGAACGAGCAAGACTCAACGGTACCACTCGATAGACATGCACGCATGAATACTTGCTTGGATACTGGGATCAATTGTGACAATGCACAGTCACTTGTATATAGCATTGAAAGGCGTTGAGGTGCATTGGCAACGGATGATGCATAGAGCATCCATACTACGACTATGATAAATTTTTAGAAGTACATAATTCCATATGTTGAACAACTTTTTACTCTACTTGCATCTGTGATATCTTCTTTACGTTACTTATTTATTTATTTATTACCAAGCCTTGTTCGATATATAGTAGCACTGCATTGCTCGCATTAATCACAGCTTGCATGAACACTGGGGTTTCAATTAATATCCTGGAAAACTTTATCTCGAATATGGGTATCAAACATCAAACATCTCGGCGATACTTTTTACTTACCACCGAGATACGCTTCATTATACCCTGAATGATACGCCTCCACAGATTTATACCCCGACCGCTTCTGCACCCTTTTCCCACCCGTCAACCTCCCCAGGATAAAAGCGGCGACTAGTAGAACAGGTGCACCGATACCGACTCCAATAAAAACACCCCTTTTCCACTTCCACTCCTCTTCGTCTTTCGCCATCTTGCGCTGTGTCTCGATATACGGCACCACGTCGTCGTCCATGACGATAAAGTGCTGAGACTTGTCCATCATCGGGTTGCCATGAACTCGACCCTTTCCTTTATAGGGTCGCTTGGGTTGTGAGACGGCCCAGATGTTCATTAGGTTGCTGGCAGCGGCCTTCACTTGCTCGGCGTCGATGTCGTCGTGCTCCTTGTTTGGGAAGTCATCGGCGAGATCCTTGAACTTGAATGTAAAGGAGTCCTCTTTATTCTTGAACTCTGATCTTGAGCATTAGCATCTCGATTATTATACATATTCTCTTGTTGAAGGACTTACCCTTGCTCCACGTCAAACTGCTCGAGTTACTCGGCCGATCTGTGTCTCTCACAAAGTGCCACTCAATGAGAGTAGGATATTTGTCGTCGGTTCCTTTCCAAGTGAGGACGTATTCCTCATCCCAGAGAACCATGGCAGGGTTTTTACCCTCGTTGGTGCTATTGTATGGCCAGGTATTGTTAGGATACGAGCAGCCTTTTGAGCTATCTTCCTTGATGGTAGAACACCATACAAACGAGGTGAGGCAGATAGCGTCGTCTTGCTGGCATAGCCATCGGTCTGTTGCAGGATCGAAAGCACTTGCAGAATGCATCATGCACGCCGCAGCGGCTGCGATAAGAAGTTTGTTGACCATTGTGAATTGAATTGAAGTGTGTTGTACGGGTGTTAACCATCCAAGTCACAATATTCATTAAAAGAAGGTAGCTCTGGGATATCACAGAAGGATTCAGTCAAGTTATAAAAAGTTCCCAACACAGTCGCTATACGACCAAAACAGACAATCAAAACAACCAGGGTCGGTATAGCGCCTACAGACGTATCCGGCACCATCGCACCATCGCTTTCCAAACACCAATATGGTGTTGACCCACCGATGCTAGCTTTAAATCCAACTCTGTTTGCGGACAACTGCCAAAAAGGGAATATAACTAGCCAATAAACAAACATTGCTATACGAGATCTGCGTAGGTAGTCTAGTCAACTGCTATTTATTGCTAGAAAGAAAGATAAGTTAAACCCTCAACAGGTAAGCTCACTCGGTTATCATAAGACTAGAAAGCTAAATTAACAATTCCTCTGCTTTGATACTTTATTATCGCAATTAATTGAGAAAGTAGTAAACCAACACTGAAGTACGAAACGAAAGCAGCATACCTCTGTCCCGTACATTGAGGAGGCGCATGAAATGCACAAACATGAAGTGCAAATGTATCGTTAATATGCTTTAAACTTGATCAATTTGTGATGAAATATTGTCGCCGTAACTCCATTATGACATAGAATGCAATGAAGCAAATGCCAAATAACGCCAGTTCTAAAGCTCCCACAAGACCATGAGGCAATCCAAATCTATGCACATCATCATCAGATCATAGAAGATCTCTCACATGCTGTTAAATCAGTTCTCCTTCACCATCCTCAACCAGGTCGTCGTCTTCTTCCCAGTCAACCTGCGCCGCCATCTCCTCGGCTCTTCGTTGAACTTCAGCTAGGCCTGAAAGCTCTGCCACATAATCCTTCTCTTGCAGCGCCTTCTTGACGAATCCCCAGCCGTCGCTTCGGTAAGCATTGAGGATCTTTGGGCTACATGCGCTGCAGCAGTCATAAGACTGGCCGCGAATAACAATATTTTGAAACGTTGATACATAACCTCTAACCTGGTGAGGCACCAAGCCCAGGGCATGGTCAGGAGGATCTCTCTCTGGAATCATTCCTGGAGTTGGCTGTGGTGCCGGAGCATCTTTTCCTAGGGGATGTTGCAACAGACTTGTCAAGAGTTCTACTAGAAGAGCGGAAGCAATTGCAGCGACTCCCGGTCGAGTAACGGTACATTGCTGGTCAAGCGTCTGGTCCTTTTGCGACTGATCGCGAGTTAGATATAGAAGACCAAACGGGGAGGGAGATTAAAACTTACGTCTGCTGGGGCAACTACATCGTTGCAGAAATAGCAGCCGAGTGGTGTTTGGCCCTCGACATTATTTTCAGAGCCGTGTCGCATAACGACATAGGAATCGAAACCTAGTGCAGCATTCATCACAATTTTGCCCGCAGCCTTTCCCATAACAGTCGGGAGCCATCGTGATTCTCTTGAATCCATGAGCAGAAAGATAGCATCGTGCTCATCAATGAGCTTCTCTAGCTTCTCGTAGTCTCCCTTTGTCTTTGTCTCGTCTGTGAAAGGGTGGCCGAGCATAGGAACGGATAAAGCATGTCCTTCGCTGTCCACACCAGGATATATTTCCTTGAGTGCCTCGGCCGCTCGGGGAGCCTTTGGTTTCCCGCCTTCGAGACAGTCGTTAAAGTCAAACAGTGGCTGCCGAACAGGGTTGGAAAATGATACTCGACCATAATCCACAAAGGTTATCTTCCGGACGCCCCAGCCCATGAGGTTTCTTGACACATAGCTTCCCAGTGTACCGGCACCTAGAAGTAAACATTTTGTGTTCTTGATTGTTTCAAGATCCAGATTAGGTGCAATCCGCCATTTCATGAGCTTCAAGTTCAAATCAACGGAGCTGTCGGCCAGTCGTGCAGGGTCCATATACTCGCCCAAGTTGACCTGCTGCGCTTGGAGCTTGCCATTTCTTGCTCGAGCCCATCCAGTAACTTTGGGCATTTCGGTAATCTCCAAGTTGTCGACTGGATCCATCTCGATTGGGAGGATTACGCTCCGCGCCTCGTGCCTCTTCGCCCAAGTGTCTCGGTAGCAGATGACCTTGGTCTTTGTCAGACGGAATCGCTGCCGGATAAGAACCAGAAAGTTTCGCAATGGCCAACCAGGTCCCTCTGGATATGTTGAAGGGTCAACAAATGCGACATAACGGTCGTCCTCGGCAACATTGTCAAAGAAGCCAGTTTCGAAATCTCGCAGTGAGCCTACTTCCCATCGAAAGGGAAGTCCTTGCGAGGCGTCGGTATCTTCGGTCTCCTGTTCTTCTCCTCGCACTTTCTTCGCCAAGAAGAACCCATGCTCGCGAGCGTCAACGCTATACCTCCAGGTTCCAACTCTATCGACAAGGGCTGTGCTTTCCTGTGCATTCAGACGCTCGGCTGGGCCGGAGCGTTTCCATGAGGGGTCAGAGTGTAGGGCAGGGAAGGCGAACCAGTACGTGAACTTGTACTTTTTGAGGTCGGCATATGAAAGAATAACAAATGACGAGAGCAGGGATGGAACAGAGTAGATACTACCATCTTTGATCGCATCCCATATCTGGCAATGTTAGCAACGCCCCCACTCTTAATCAAACCGGAATTACCTGTCGGCCAGCAGTCTTTAGCATAGCAGGCTTGTCTGTATTCTTAAAATCCTCAAGGGTATTCACATTCCTAATAATACCCTCGGCCCTCATCGTCCCCAGAGGCGGGCTGGGCGCATTAGTTCTGCGATGGTCAGAGAAGGAATGCGCAAAATCACACAGGGAACTCACCTGCCGCTCGTGAGAGCATTTCCTAGTATTTGCATGCGACAGCTAGACTCGGGCTCTTCTAAGCGTGGTTCATAGAGACCAAGAACGCTGCGTGCCGAATCATCAAGCTTGTCATGGTCAAGCTTTGAGCCAAAGAGCGCCGAGTAGAAAGGCAGCTCAATCTCGGAAGTAAATGGGGCAAACTGGAGAGGCGCCGCCATTTTGACGAGGTTCTCGTATGTCGTGGTTTAAACGTCTGTTGTTTCTCTCGATGCTGACAAAATATATAACGTATCCAATAAGGCAGATGTGAAGTAGGGCTGAGGCGGGGTCCGAGGGAGTTGGCAAGGTTTAATACTGCAGCGCCGACAGAAATTCAGAGACGATGACTGATACTTATCAGCAGGAGAATAGTATGGACAGTAAGAGATAGTCGAGGCTACGAGCGCTTGGACGGCTGACACGATGAGGCTGTCACTTGATGACCAGGTCACTCATCACAAGACGATGATGTATGTAGTGATTATCGATCAAAGAAACAGGCAGGTGCACCCCACGGCGGGGTACGGAAACAGCCTAACTTATCAGTTGCCTTATCGGATCGGGCAGCTGTGCCTGCCTGCCCCACGTACTTTACTGTAGGGTAGCCTTGCATCAGTCTCACTATTATATTCAACAAAAGGTGGAAATTGGAGTAAGAGTTATTGAACGGGCAGATAAAGGGACTTTATACTCCTTCAGCTGATTATGCAAGCTGTTCATTTGGAATAGAGTTGGTTGAGGAAGTTATAAGGTTATGTATGTGGTGCAGCTGAAAGGTAATCCTATCGATATCTCGACCTGTATCCTAAATTACCGATGCTGAGGCCGAAGTTAAGTTACCAATGTCTCTAACTAAAGTTGTCACTAGGTTTTAAGAGAAAAGTTATGACACCCGATAACATTCAGACACAATCTATGATTCCATGCTTAGAGTCCTCATGTTATTATGCCACTGATTTCTTATTTTACTTACTGGCCCAAATGTAAGCCGTGCTCGTGTACTGCTGGATCCTGACCTGCTATCTCAACACACAACACGAACCAGCTGAGAATATGTCTATCCATACCTCTCAAAAATACAGTCAAAAGATAATCGATATTGCAATTCCCGTTCTCACAGCATACTATAAACAAAGACCCTTCATGGCTCATTTACTATCACCTAGGGTTACATACGATACCCGTTCTTCAGAACCAGAGACTCGGTAAGCAGTGAACACAGTAATATCTACACCCGTTGAGATTTATTTCCACCATTTACTGAAAGAATGTGACACTTTTTCTTGAGAGCGCCACCTCATTAAAATCTGAAATTTGTGTCTGGAACGACCGAAGAAACCGCTACACTAAGGAATACAAACGCTGGAATGCGCACCCTAGCTATAAGTTATATAACGTCTATATTTAATTGTCTTGCAAGATCGAGATCGCCCAGTTCGGCATCGTAAGATAGAGAAACAGTCAAGTCAAACCGTCGGCCGCTTTCAACGCATCTTTACTCAGATCAGATGTGACACTTTTCGACTTGTTCCATCGGCCTTCTAGAATGGCCAACCTAACGGCCGCACACGGTGAACCCCACACTCTGCGACGCGCTTAGATAGTCGCCATACGCGTTAAATGACCATGGAAAAATCACAACTTCAAGCAAGATATATCGATCACGTATATATCTGTTCGTAGACCTTTCATCAACAAAACTTAGGACAACTAACCGTATCAACTCACAAAATGCTCATTGGAGTCTGCGGCAGTAAGATCATTCTCACACAAACCAGTTCCGTCAGTTCACAAGCTCACATTCACTTAGGTATCTGCTCCGGCAAAAAGACGGTGGCTCAATATCTGGTTGAGCACCATGGCTTCAAACACCTCTATCTGCAGCCACCATCACCAGCGGCGCCATCCAATTCCTCCCAGGACACTGAATCGGCTTCTACCGAGGATAATGGCACGGAGTCGCCGTCGCAGTCAACAAACACGACGGCATTCAAAGGCGCTCTGACCTCAACTGCGCTCACCACCAAAAATGGCCACCTGTCGTCCTCTGAAACCACGCTTACTCTCCGGGCTGGCCCGCAGCATGTCTTCTCTACGGCCGAGGACCTTCTCGACTTCGTGACGAGACGCTGGCGGAGCCGCTTTGTAACTATTGATATCCCCACAGAGGCCGTTCTCGACGTCTTTCTTCGCCGGCCCTTCTTCCTCCTCATATCTGTCGATGCACCATTGACAGTCCGCTGGCACCGGTTCCAGGACCGGGCCAGACAGAGGCATGCGGGAACTCCGGACATGAGTCTAGAAGACTTCGTCGAACACAGCGATACACACTTGTATCATCCTCAGACAGGCTTGTCTCCTCTCATCTCGCGTGCTGTTGTGAGATTACTCAACACATCATCGTCCCTCGCGCATCTCTATGCAACACTTGGAAAGTTGGATATCCCAAACCCAGACCGTCTACGTCCAGGCTGGGATACCTACTTTATGGAGTTGGCAGCCCTGGCTGCACAACGATCTAACTGCATGAAGCGCAGGGTTGGTTGCGTACTTGTAGGCAAGGAGCGCAGGGTCATCAGCACCGGCTATAATGGAACTCCGAGAGGACTGCAAAACTGCACCGAAGGAGGCTGCCCTCGGTGCAACGAGGGCAACAGTTCGGGCGTGGCACTATCTACTTGCTTATGCATCCATGCCGAGGAGAACGCTCTTCTGGAGGCAGGAAGGGAAAGAATAAGAGAGGGGTCGATCCTGTACTGCGATACGTGTCCCTGCCTGACGTGCAGCATCAAGATCTGTCAGGTGGGTATCAGTGAGGTCGTCTACGCTCACAGATACAGCATGGACAATGACACAGCCCGGGTGTTTAGGGAGGCGGGTGTGAAGCTGAGACAATTCATACCAGTGAGTACCAGAACCCCCTTTAGGTCCAGATCTGGACGGGATATTATCGGTCACTAGTGCTTTGGAGATTTTAGTACTGATTCAGATCTAGCCGCCCAATGGGCTGATTCACCTCGAGAAGATGGAGCTCTACTAAATCGCCGGTATCTCGACCGTCTCACTTTTGTTCCCTGCCATGCCTTTGCGGGGAACCCTGAGTAGATAAGCCGGTTTTGCACAGGATGTGGCTTGTTGAAGCTGGAGGTGATGCAAGAGAGACTTCAATACAATACGGTTGAAGATCACACACTGGAATTGGTATGCAAAATATCGCTCATCTCGATCCTCCCTTGCGAAGAGGTGAATATGAGACCTCACTTGGAGAAGGACCAGAACTTGGAGTTGATGTCCATGTTACCCCTCGCCATCTCCCTTGCGACTGTGATGTCCAATTGCCCAATCAAAGTTCTTATGCTATGTTTATGCAGTGTCTGTTCTGTGCCGAATCCACTTGAAGCATTGTCACCCTAACATGTCACAACGGGAGCAAATATGCGGGCCGTCTGGATGCATTTGCATTGCCAGCGTGGCCAGTTATTGAGGCCAGCAGGTTTGTGAATACAAATGATGCCGGACCGCAGGAAGGTATAGGGTAGGTTGAGCTCGTACAGTCAGTGTCCACTTGGCTGCAGTAATGGTCAGACGAGTATGAAGCCACCATGCGTCATGGCTTTGGACGTGTTTTCCATTTTGGAAGACGGCGCGCTTGGTTGCATGCTCGTTCTGGATGGTCTCTTATGCAAGACCGACAGCTACTGCACACAAATCCACCCGATGGCTGCAAGCTAGCGCCTAATCTTAGATGCATGTAAAATTGTGCATCGTGGAGGCGCAAGCGATCCCCAGTTCTCGTGTTGCTGGTGTTTTGGTATAATCGCGCTCAACACCATCGTCAACCTCCATCGCAACAACTAGACAACGCTTTTCCGCCGCAGCAACTGAATGTGAATAGGGGCTCAGGAGAACCTCAAAACTGTCCTGTAGATGCAGACCGCTATAGTTCGAGGCCACTTACACAGCCCCCGTAATATGAACTGCATAGGGGTTCATTTCACAGAGCCTCAGACTTGTGCGGTGTGCTTCAACGGCCAGCTAGTTGCAGCGGACGTCCCATAAAATATGCAACCAGTCAGGCGGTCAACAAGCTGGGCGCTCTAATGTTGTGCACAGCCAATGCATCCCCTGCACTCGGATGCTCTAGTGCAAGTTATGCGAGCGCGGGGGATGCATGTGCGTTCGTCTGGCGAGTTTGGATGCGGGCAGCAGCTTCTACGATATGTGTGTAAGTGAAGATGATCCGTGTAAGTTGATAAGTTGTCATAGACCTTCGATCAAGAAGCACGGAGCAGCACCAAGAGAAGTAATAGCATCCGCCATATGCCGAATATTGGCGCTGATTGGTGGCCGATTAGATAGAAGAAGTGCTGGGGTCCCAAATCTCAAAAGCACGATGCGTATGTAACTGTGATATGATGCGCCGGGTGGTCCCTTTGCCTGGGGCTTACGAGCAGGGCTTGGTTCCTTTTCTCGTCCACACGCAGGTCAACACCTCACGAGCGCACAAAGAGTGTATTATTAGCGCAATTGCCCTCTCGAATATGGCGGGGCCACCCCGGACTCTCTCATAAGAAGCGAAATGACATTGTCGAGTTGGCATAACGAGCACAATTTAAAGCCCAAATTACCACCGCCAGCTAGTTCGGCTGACAGTGGGGAGTGCACGGCACAATAGGGGAAGCCGTTTGTTTGTTTTGATCGAGGAGATTTGCTGCGCGTCATGGGAGGCCCAGCGTATCGGGATGGAAGGGCATGGCTGATGCCATGGGGGGACGGGATGCTGCTGGGTGTGTGTGCCCGATGAGGTGGTCTGGCCTGGGTCATAGCCTGGTGGTGGTGGAGGATGAGGAGGAGGAGGGAGAGACCTGAAGCCGGGGGCCACTGAGCGGCTGTCTGAAGAATGGATGCAAGATAACAACTGGCACGAGGAATTCGCTGGCTAAGGCTAAAAGTTAAGGCTTATCGCATCCATTCAGTAGCCAGGCTTACGATGTCTCTGTTGTACAGCGTGTACACTCTCTCGAGGTCCCAGGTACGAGGCGAGCGTAGGGACCCGGGATGAGGCATGCTCATCAACAAGTGACGGCGACGATCATGACGCTGAATGGTCTGAAGCACGGGAACGAGCGAACGGGTGGGCATTAGCACTAGACACGGCCCCCATCTCCATCGCATCTGGCTGCAACTTGCTGCAACCTGCCAGCACCCGAGCTGCGATCTGGGCTGGCGGCTCCAGCGTCTAAGTTCATACTGTAACCTGCGACCACATGACCGACCGGCAGAAGCGCTCGACTTTGTGCTGTGTCGAGATAAACCTCATGCCATCTCATCACGATCTTGTCCCATCTCGTCCGAATTCCATGCCATGCCATGGGCGATCTACAACGGGCGCTAGCCCAAGCAAGGTGGAAACCCACGCCAACTGCCAGAGTCCTGGGACCCCCTGGCTGGCAAAAAGAATCCCGTCCCTGGGCCTGGTCTGAGAGAAGCGAAGGTCAGAAGGGTGGCTTGGGATGGCTTGGGAGAGCCTGAAAGGCGGCGATAATCAGGGCCGCCTCCAAAGACGGGAGTACCCCTGAGCACTGGCGCTGCGATGCGCCCAGTGGAGTATCGACGACCAGGGCGTTGGCCGTCCCAACTTACATGTCAGTCTCTTTTTGATAAGATTTTCAGTCAAATTTCAAAGTCAATATTGACTTGACAAAGACCACGATCATCCTGACACAGAGCTTGTGAAGTGAGCAATGGTATACCTTTCATAGCAGTGGAGGGCATCTCCTTGTCATGCCCAACCATCTGTTGCAAACTGAGGCTTTGGTGAGTTTGAGGTCGGCTCCGGGAACCACTTCAGACTCCATGGATCTCATGGACCTCACTTACAAGAAGTCCTAGCGCAACGCAACTCACTTACACACGGGAATATCCCGTCATAGACAACGTGCTTTTCCCTGACGATCGTAGCGATCGTCGTTGTTGGAGAAGATCCGTTGTCCTAACTACGTATGACGAGGAGGATGTGTAGAGACAGAGACAGAGAAATCTCTACTTATGACGAACGGAATGTGATTGTCTCGATGAACGTGCCATCATCGATGGGACGGATAGATCAGAGCTACCTACAGGCAGAGGTACGGTAGGTAGAGTCGCAGAGGCTTGAGATGGGCAAGGACGGGCCATGGACAGGCTGGGTTACGGGGACGAGCTCCCGGCGCCATCCTTGAAGGATGACCTCCACTGACAAGGGGGCTACAGGGAGTGCAAGTCTCTTTTGCCACGCCCATTGTTTGAAGAAACGCGTCTTCGCGTGTCGCGCTTTTCCCCTCTAGGAAACCGTGTAAACAAATGCGTCACTTGTCGCGCGCCGCTGACCCAGCCTGTTATTTTCCCGCTTTTGCAAGGTGATGGAAGGGTTTGAAACTGTAGGGAGCACGAACTGGGCCTGCCTCCTGTGTACACGCGTTGTTCCCCTGTCATATAGTTCCTGTTCTGCATATTTTCGCGCTCAATAGCTCTCAATTATTAGATATATCGAAGGGTCAATACAGGAGGTTTTGGCGATAGAACTCCCCACTAACACGCTTAGCACTATTTTTACGGGGCTAAGCTAGGCTTGCATGTGGTCCCCCAAAAACAACCCGCCCCGGCCTAACCTAACCAAAAGCCAACCGCCAACTGCCAGCGAGCGCCAACACGCGCCATCCCTGGGGCCCTCTCTTCCAACCAAGTCCAGTCCTTGTCTTGTCCATCTTCTTCTCGCCCTTCCCTCCCGTCCCTCCCATCCCACACCCTCTGGG
>JAASAY010000255.1:0-127363 GCA_014822085.1 Fusarium stilboides
GACTTATAATAACAACTTAACTATTTTAAAAATTATAAACTAAGTTAGCAAGCTTATATAATATATCCTCTTTGCTTTAAACTAAAGATAGAAATACTAGCAAGTATATAACTAATACTTTTTTTATTTCTATACTAAGAAGCGAGATTCTTATTTTATACTAAAGAGATGTTTCTAGCTCTTTAACACAAAGGTGCGAGGTTAATACCGCAAGACTGCATACAGCATAGCCTTTTAGATCTCAGAGAAAGACCCCTAGTAGTGGGCACAAGTACATAGTAGCGGAACCTTTGACCAAGCGGGACTGGCTGATGCTACCCAAAAAGGAATGTCGCATAATCACGCCAGATCATTTGGACGATAGTAGTCCTTTTCCTTAGGCATGGCTCAAGCGCTGCGGCATGTGAAGAGGAGACTGTCCCTTGTCTACCGTGTCAATGGACTCCACCGACCGAATGGCTTGTAGAAGATACGCGCCTGTTGTCGGGAGTACTCGTTGGTTGCTATTTAGAGCAGGACCTAACCCTTTTGGTCATGTTTAGACAGCCTTCGCTATATCTAAAAGATTCGCAGCTGAAAATCGGCAAGGAGAATAGGCGGAGAAATTATGGTCTTTCGTCCGGGTAAGCGGGTGTATAATGAGTAAAGATTAGGCAAGAAGGTTTCTCTGTAGTAAGAAAGGGCATAGCTTCCTTTTGACCGATTCAGTGTTTATGCATGATGATGCTGCCACTGCCATGTGTGGATTCACTCTTGATCGGCAAATGCGAGGAAGGAGAATGTTAAGCTGCTATGTAAAGGCCGAAGGTAATGTATGTGACAGAAGGACCCATAGTGAAGTCAGACCTTAGTTATAGTTGGGTAACTAAACACTAGTAGCAACGAATTCAAAGTGGCAAGCGTGGTGCTTGGTGTAAACGCGGGCGACACTGAGGCACTAGCCGCAAAGACTAAAGGTTGAAATAAACAAATCTGTTCCACGATGTCGCTATTGGCCTGGTAGTGACAATTACTACCAATGGTGACCTGTTATAGGCGGAGAAATGTTCCGGCTTAGCTGAGCCTGGAACCTGATGCGTGAAATGCTAGCCTGTGGGTTATGTGCTGATGGTCAATTACTCATCATCGGCTGGAATTCAAGCTCCTAAGTCGTTCCTACTATGATCTTCGAGGCCGGAACTTTTCCGTCAGCAAAAAAAGGGACCATACAATGTAATCGTAGAAGCTATGACGGACCATTTGGAGATAAGGCGCATAGAACGAATCCTCCTGATTTTGAGGGTAATATTGACGACGGCGGGATATTCCAAATGTTATTCTTGCGAGGATTCCGATGGATCGTCAAACCAGGAATGCCCAGCCGGAGTCAAGATCAAGCGCCGTACTACTGGCAGTATCTACAACAAGATTGCGCTTATCCCGTATGCGCCCTTTGACATGGTCAAGTGGAATAAGGAGCACATACTCGTGCCGGGCAACGAGATCGACCTTAATGCATGTAAATTGGATGACTTGTGGTTGAAGGGGTTTATATATATATAGAAATCTTATTCCATATCTCGAAGAGATAGATTAGGTTAGAGGGATTGCTGGCCATCTCAGACCCCTGCGAGTTAAACGAGAAGGGCTCAATGGTGAAAGATATTGAATGAGGAGCTACGTGTTCGGCAATGCCATCCATGGCAGTGCCTTGACGCAACAATCTTACATCCTCGCGGTGAAGCACCTGGCTATGTCATATGCGGCCTTAAAGAATGATCTTAACAGTGACAAGATGTAATGTTACATGCTTATCCTGAAGGAACCCGAGAAGTCTAAGTATCACGACTGTGGATCCATCGCGTTCCTTTCCAAATACCGATGTCATAGCCCACCAGTGCTGGATTTGAGATGATCTTCTCACGTATTGGGCGGTACCGAAGGAGGAGATTGTTATGTAGGTCAAGGTCAAGGCACTAACGGTCGAATCGTGCATTTTTGTGTATTTGTGTGAGAAACAGCTTTATTATTGAAGATGATAGTGAACCAGTATATGTACGATGCTGCCTACGGAAATGAGTCGCTCCTTAGAGGTCAGATACAACTCAACACACGTTTCAAATACTTTATACAAAATAAACTGCTTTTATGCTAGTTTTTATAGTTATAAGCCCTTGTATCAGTAGGATATGCAACTGCCGGCCACTTAAAATGCACGCGACGAGAAATTCCTTTGTCTGCACAGCAGTAACAAACTCAGCTGCCAGATTCGATCATCTGCAGGCGCCAAGGTATCCCTAGATGATCATTGGTCTACAACACCATTACGAATGAGGGTGAAACGAGAGTGGGGGTTTATTCATCTTTCAGCTGACCGCCGAGAGCCTCACTTTTTTCCTCATTCACCGACGAGACCAAGACTGCTATGACAGCTGAACCTCATCGAGGAGTCGAAAAGAAGACATGGCTACTTTCGCCGGCCCATCTTGGGCCCTATCCAAGAGGTCTCGGGCAGACAGCGACGACAGTTCTACTACTCCTCCGCAGCACCAGCACTACACACTAGGCTGGATCTGCGCCTTACCCATCGAGATGTCAGCAGCTGAAGCTATGTTGGACCGAATCCACGCCCCGTTACCTCGTAATGGTTCTGATACCAATGCATACACGCTAGGCAGTATCGGACCACATAAAGTTGTTATTGCCTGTCTTCCCAAAGGACAGTACGCCACCAATACTGCCGCAAGCGTTGCTAGCAACATGGTTCGCACTTTCGAAAACATCAAACATGGTCTATTAGTCGGTATCGGCGGAGCGATTCTTGGTTACGTCGATGTTCGTTTGGGAGATGTTGTGGTCAGTACCGAAGTGATCCAATACGATATGGGTAAAGCGATGCCTAGTAGCCAATTCCACCGAACAGGCTACCCTACTCGACCCCCTCAGCCTGTTCTGACTGCTGTGTCAAAACTACAAGCGAGCCATGATAGAAGCTCGAGTCAAGCCCCTCAGATTATTAATGATATCATTCAACGAAATCCGGAAATGATCGAATTCGCCCGTCCTATGCTTCGAGACCGATTGTTCCTCAGCGACTACCTTCATCATCAGTCGGCAGATAGTTGTGATGATTGCGATCAATCTCGATTGGTCAATCGACGGATCCGGAAGACACTTAATCCCGAAATTCACTATGGCCGCATTGCGTCCGGGAATCAAGTCGTAAAAGACGCGCAAACACGTGATCGACTATCTAAAGAGCTCGATAGCATCTGCTTTGAGATGGAGACTGCCGGACTGATGATGGCTTTCCTTCTCTTGTCATTCGTGGAATCTGTGACTATTAAGACTCTCACAAAAACAAACAAAGGCAGAAGTATGCTAGAGAACTACTCTTGGTCTTGCCTGCTCCAGCAATACCCATTTTAAGTAAGAAATAGGATAGACTATCGAGAAATATTCCTCTGGGTCAGTTACATGGCGCAGTACTTGGAGCAAAAGAACCTATGGGAAATCGAAGCTTCTCTGGAGGAGCTCCCGCAGGACTCGATGCTGTATATGAACGAATCTTGTCACAGATCGATCTTCGCAACCAAAACGTGATCTTGAGAATGCTTGGTTGGATTTTGGTTGCCACACGCCCACTCAGGATACCCGATGTCTGCGAAGCAGTCCAGATTTAGCCGACCGAGTTGCTTAGTCGTGAGGAGATATGCCTGACATTTATTCGGCCATGTGGACACTTTCTCCAAGTATCTCTAGGTAGTCAAGGCTCTCGGGATCCCGGTGATCACATGTCTGAGCCCGAGGAGGTGCCCGAGTCTGAGCTATGGCAACTCGAAGTTACATCTGTTAACCAAAGTGCCAAGGATTATTTGGTCAAGTCCAGGCAAATAACTGATTTGGAAAGTCATCCTCGTCCAATGGAAAACTGAATGAGTACGTGGCAAGTCATTTGATTGGCTATTTGTCAAATCCCGGCCTGCAAGTGCGACTCTCTGACGAGTCCTTCACTTATACTTGGGCACTGAGATTCATCCTGCCTAAGTATCCTCTTGCCAATTACGCCATTCAGTATTGGTATCGCCATTTCAGGGAATTAGATGACATATCTCAAATCATCTGGCAGAATGGAGAATTCTTTGCTATCCATTCCGAAATACGCATAAACTGCTGCAAATTCGTCAAAATTGTCGCTCGTAGGATGGATGATGCTGACAATTCAATACCGCTGCTGCATATGGCTTGTCTCTTAGGCCTCCACAACTTGGCCAGGTGGGAGTTGGAGGAAAGATCAATCAATGAAATAGAGACAAAGTGGGGTCGGCGGGAGCGGACGCCCCATTTTTGGAGCCTACTCCGGCGGGCATGAGAAGCTCGTCTTTTTACTACTCGACGCTGGCGCCAACCCATTCATATGCGACAATGGGGGCGAAATTCCCTTTTCTTGTGCATTGAAATATGGTGGAAGAGACTTGTTGCGGCGGCTTGCGACAGACAAGCGCTATGCGAGGTGGCCAAAGCAAGAATCAAGTAGCACGAGGAACAATTCTCTTTACCGCGCTGTAAAGGCCGGGAATGAACAGGTATGTCGCTACTTGGTTGAGGAGCTTGGCTGGGATGTGAACCGAGGAGATCCCTTGGGAACGGCTTTGCGGTACAGCCAGTTGAAGCTCGCTCGCATCCTTGTTTGGGAATGGAATGCTCATTTTGACCACTTCGATACACTTGCAGATGCTTGCAGATTCCCCTGGAAACACAAATTCCATTGGAGGATGAAAGTGCTTCTGGATGATCTCTCGGTCAACGTCAATGTGACAGGCCGAGCTGGATGCAACATACTGTGCAGTATTTTGAAGGATAGAGCTACCGGAAATCAAGGGAGTATGTACTATAAAGTCGTGACAGTGCTACAACTTGGCTGCGACCCCAGCAAACTCAACCAAGTGGGCCAAACACCACTTCATTGTGCTGCAAAATACGATCACTTTCCATTTTTGATTACAGAAACCGAAACCCTTGAGCTGGTGTTGTGCTGGAGCAAACTAGGGATCAATCATGTTTGTAAAAGTACACGAACCATTTTACACTACTTCGCAGAACGAGCAGCTTCTCTGACCCAAGGCTCACCCGCAAGAGGCCTTGAGGTATTCTGCGAGTATATGGAAACTAGTCCAGCTGCGCTTCAGCGTCTGCTGGATTTGGGGGTCGACCGACATCTTAAAGACAAAGAGGAACACACGGCGCTGGATATCCTCGTCGATGCGCTCGAGAGAGATCCGAAAACTGACGAAGAGGTCGTCGAGTCTCATAAGTGGGGTTCATTCAAGTATTTTGAAATGATTCGGGAGATGATATTAGTTCTTCAGAGCTATGAAACTGTTTTTAAGGAATGTACTTAGATGTAAGGTAGACAATATGGGCCTAGGTTCGAAACTAATTATCGTTCTTAAAAAAAGTAATTTGCGAAGATCTTATAGTGTAGCGTTTCAAGTCAACATTAATGCCTCTGGCTTTTCGAAACAGCATAGACACATCAAAAGCAGCCCCTTCGTACCAAGTAACTTCTTCAAATCCGCAGCTACAAATCAGTCAAGTATGGATTAGTAATGTTGTCAAAAACGCTGTCCTCCAAAGACGTCCATCCGTCCTGGTCGGACCACTTCTTCAGGAGTCCAAGAGCGTCTGACTGGTCGACCGATATTTTGAGATGCTGGGGGTTAGGATAGTCTTCAACAAATCCTTTGTCCGGGCGGAGTTTGCGGAAAATAGCCAAGATCTCGTTCCAATGAGTGCTACGTCCCCAACTCTGGATTCGTGCATTCTTAACCTCGGGATCGAGGACGGCTGCTACGTGAACCGTTGCCACGTCCTTCACATCGGCGTAGAAAGCTAGATAAGATCAAATTAGGCAACTGCATGGGAAGACTTCAAGACAAAAAGGAGTTGGGGGTACTCACAAGCTGGCATGGAGTCCATCACCTGTTTGTTACCTCTATAGCCGTGAACAACCCAGTTGGCTTGTCCCTCTATATGGGCCTTGGTAAGGGGTTCACCGGTCAATCCTGCAGGGGCCACGACGTTGACTGTAAAAGGAAGCTCGTTTTCTTCAACGAATTTCCACGTTTCTTTTTCAGCAGCAAGTTTGCTAGCAGGATACATAGCCAGGGCATGCGACATTCCATAGGGGGGCGGGGCCCAGGCTGCCTCGAGGACGGCATCATTCCATGAGTCTCGCCCTACAGTGCCGTTATCGACGCCCTGGGTAAGAGGCGAAGCATTGATGGCGCTACCAGTCACGACAACCCTTTTGACCGAGGGCTCTCGCTTTGCAGCTTCCATCATAGACCGAACGCTGCTGACTGTTGGGGTGATTACTTGGTTCGGGTCAGGGACGATGTTTGTGACATAGGCGATGTGCAAAATAGCAGTAACGCCTTTGATGGCTTCGTCGAAAGCACCGTCAACTCCCATATCGGGTACCTCTACAAGCTCGAAGGCACCATTCTCTGCGTGGGACTTGAAAGAGCCTTCAACCAGCCATGAAGCCTTGTTCACGTCTCGAACGGTACCCCGGACTCGGAAGCCACGCTCAAGGAATTGGCGGGTGACGTGGGAGGCGAGGAATCCGGTGGCACCGGTCACAAGGACCAAAGAACCGGCGGGAATAGCTGTGGCTAAAGAGGACATGATGTTGTATCAAGATTGATGTAGCTGATGTTCAAGTGAATGGTGTTTGTAAGTGAACAGAAAATGCTTCGTGGTTTTGATGGATGGAACTGGGGACGAGGGATCTTCTTATAAGTCCACCTGGCCGGTCTATGGACGTCTATGATCTAATGACCTCCTTCTCTGCTTAGAAATCAGTTCAAATGAAGAGTCTTCGAGAGCCAAGGAAGTCGGGCTTGAATCACTAGAGATACTCGTCAACGTGCCGTGATACCCTAGCTAGGTAAAGCTATCGCCCGATTAGGAAGTCATATTCCTTGGCATAGGATCCCTGTTGCCCATCAATTCTAAGCGCAAGAGACAATTTTAACTACTTTGATTACTTGGGACTCGGAAGTTGGATTAGCGGAGATCAGAAGATAATAGTTACTATTTTACTTCTAGCTAGTCATGCCTTGTCTCTGTTGGACTTAATGTTTGTTCGAATCTCTGGCACATCTTCTCCAATAAACCCGTCAGACCCAGCGATTTTGGACCACCACTAACTTGGACCATAGTAAGCACACCTTGCAAATGCTTCTTAGCAACACCGTGTTCGCCATAATTTACCTGAAAACACTATATCAGCTACTTGTTGCTGGGCAGTGGGTGGCGGCTCGGGATCGCCTTACCTCATCTATCATAAGTGCCAATGCTTTGGCAACAGTCATGACACTGACAAAAGGCGGCTTGCTCTCAATTTCTAATCGCATTGAATGGAGGCATCTTTGTTTGTACCACAAAGCCATTTGCGTATAAGATTGATCGTCAGGTAGGCTTTTCAAAATGTAGCGACATGTACTAAGGAGAATAGCCACGGTCATGAAGGTATCGTCGGCTATGGCGAGACCGACCCATTCTCGGAGCATTTGTTCACGGTAGTCTCCGCCGTGGTCAAACAGACCGCAGTGTCCGATAGAGTATGGCACAATGACTTGGATATCTGCAATCAAATCAGACACTGAAGACTGAAGACCTGGATAGTTATGCAAAGGATCTATAGACATACAGTGATCCAGTAGGAAGTGTTCCACAGGACATAGCGGTCTTGCCAAGGACGAAAATGGATCCTTGGCACCGGCAAATCTCTCGATTATAGGGCCTGTGCGAAACGTCTCTAAGGTCACCAGATTCTGCTCTTTCCCGGCATTGATCAATTCATCTTGGTATCTTTGCGCCCGTAAGCGTCGCTTCTTGGCATGTACATGGCGCATGACATGTGAATGATTGCGTTTTCGGGACTCAGAGGAGACATATTTCGCTGGCTTGGCGACACCGACGAATTGAATCTGGCTGGCCATGTTCAAAAGATTTACTGTCGAATTATTAAACTGACACTCTTGCTGTAAGGCTGATGTGATGTGGTTGAGGTCAAAAGGAGCTGTGAGGTGAGATGTCCCCCTGTGGATTTGTCAGAAGTGGGTTTTGCCAAGCAATATGACTTCCTAATTAGGACGTACTAAAGCTACGGACGTTGATTGGACAGCAAACCACTTGAGATCCTCTCCAATTATAGCCGCTTGGCTTTTGGCGCAGGTGCCGTGCCATATTGTGCCAGCACTTCCCTTGCGCGTTTATAGGCAAGGCACGAACTGGAGTGCTGAAAGAAAATCTCAAGGAAGAAGCGCAAGAATCTATAGGTAGACGGTTTCATCTCCCGGTAACTTTCCGATGGATGTTCGGCCCCGGCTTGCATGAACTAGAAGAGTGTACACTATGGTGTATCCACCGGAACCAATTCTCTCTTTGGGAGAGCGGAAGGCCACCTTCTCTTTGTCAACGCATTCACTTCCCCCAGTGTTACTATTCAAAGATTGCAGACAATCCCTTAGAGCAATGTTACCTCATACAAAACTTTGAAACAACGGTCTAGCTCTAGTGCATAGCAGTACTACCCTGGTGACAGCGTGATGCCAATGTCTCAATGTGTGCCTCGGCTCAGGCATTAAAGTCGACTACACAACGCCCTGCAACCTTTCCTCTTCTCAGTAGATCTACAGCTTGGGGTAACTCGTCCACACCAAAAGTCTGGTACACAGGCTTTAGGAGGCCACGCGCTGCAAACCCCAACGCATCGTGGGTATCCTTCAAAGATCCAGTCAGCGTTCCAATAACCTTGAGGTTCCGTAGTATCAGAAACATGGGATCATCGCCAGCAAATGCAGTCCCTGATGCTGGCATTCCGACACACATGATCCTCCCCCCGATAGCGGCCATCTTGGTAGCGATAGCATACGAGGCTGGAGACGATGCCGTAACAAAGACTCCGTCTACTCCTTGACCTGTGATACGCATGACTTCTTCGGGAATGTCTTGTACCTCGGTAAAGTCGATAAACTCGTCGCATCCAAGATCCATACAGAGCCTCCGCTTATCGCTGCCAGCGTCGATACCGATGACTCGAAGGCCCATGGCCTTGGCGAGTTGTATCCCCATGTGGCCAACACCTCCACCAGCCCCAAGAAATGCAGCCCATTCTCCAGGACGAAGCTCTGAATCCACGAGCTATGATATTGCAAGTGCTCGTCAGCCTTATGATCACAAGAACCTTCTTTCAAGGTCATCAATGATTAGGCAGTAGGGAAGGTTCACATACAGATCGATAGATAGTCGATCCGCTGCACATTATAGGACCGGCAGAGAAATCATCAACACCCTCCGGGATAGGTGAGGCGTACCTAGCTGGACTGAGAATGTATTGTTGATATGTCCCTACGCGACAAGTCAACACAAAGTGTCACTAAAGTATGGCATATGGCAAGCCACTCACCTGCGACTTTGAGGCCAGTAGGGACTGCATCGGGACAGTGGCACTCGTGTCGTCCCCAGCAGAGATCACAAGACATGCATGTGTCCCAAGTAGGTTTCACCCCTGCACGATCGCCAATCTTCCAGTTCTTAACCAAAGAGCCAATCTTCACAACAATGCCGGCTCCTTCATGTCCTGGAGATCGAACTCCGTAGTCTCCCATTCGCGGTAAGGGCAGATCCTCTAACATGTAGTGAATATCGCTGTAACACACGCCAGTGGCATTAAGTCGGATCAAGATCTCAGTTGCCCCTACTTCAGTTCGCATCATACTGGCAAATGAGATAAGAGGGATGGAACTACTGACCAGGATCTGGGACCGGCACATTTTGGACTTCGAGTTTGAAATCTTGGCCATGTTTTACGACGACCCCTGCTTTGCAGGTTTTGGGAATTGCAGGCATGTTGTATTAGGCGTTTTGTGCAACGACTTAGTTGAGAGATTGCCTGGATCTTTTACTCACGACCAATAATCACCGGCACCTCGAGGTTGATATTTAAGAACATTTTCGTGAAATTCGGACTGGGATTTAGAGCCCTAGAGTGATGGTCACTTGCGTCGTCGTGTTAATGTAGTGGGGTCCGTCACCCGGTGGAAGGGATTCCACCGGAAAGATTTACTTCAAGGTTACTAGACCAAGAACCGTAGCTAGCCACAACAAGAACACCGAACCAAAAAGCATCTTGACCTGAATAAATACTGCTGTTGAATGAAGAGGGATTTCAATTATATAGATACATCAGAGTCCCCATGAATATAGTCTGGCTAGACACTAAGAAAGATATTCATATTAAATCATCATAGTTTTGTTTTTGATGCGTGTATCTCACATAGAAGAGAGGCTGACAAGTTTACCTGGCCATATGGTAAAACGAATACGTTGTGCCAACACTGTGGAGGCGGAGGTACCGAAAGAGGCTAGTGAGGTTGGACTCGAGGCGTTGGGTCTTCCGGTCTCCCTCAGACAATATGTATAAAAGGAGAATCATTATCCCCTTAATCAAAGATCAGATACAACAACTTCACATCCCGTCAAACCTTTATATATTTCTTGCTATGTCACTTCCCAGAGACTTCGTGTGGGGCTATGGCACAGCCAGCTACCAAGTCGAAGGCGCTGCTAGAAAGGACGGCCGAGGGCCATCGATCTGGGATACTTTCTGCCGCGAACCGGGTAGAATCGCTGATGGCTCAAACGGAGATATTGCGTGCGATACGTATAATCGAACGGCCGAAGATATCCAGCTCCTTAAGTCTTATGGTGCCAAGGCTTATAGGTTCTCTCTTTCCTGGTACGCCCAACATCGATCCTTGGTCTTCCCACTAATCTTTGGAGAAGAGGTTTATTGACTGTTTTCTAGGTCTCGAGTCATCCCACTGGGCGGGCGGAATGATCCAGTCAATGAGCAAGGCCTCAATTATTACGTCAAGTTTGCTCAAGATCTAGCTGCTGCAGGTATTAAGCCAATCGTCACGTTGTATCAATGGGATCTCCCCCAAGCACTCCACGACAGGTACCTAGGACCACTCAACAAAGTTGAGTTTGTGGCCGACTTTGCCAACTATGTTCGAATCCTATTTCAAGCCCTTAGTCAGACGGTCAAAACCTGGATGACATTCACCGAACCCATGGTTGTGTCTATACTCGGGTATAACACAGGATTCTTGGCGCCGGGTAGGTCGAGCGATCGTTCAAAGTCCAAGGAAGGTGATAGTAGCCGGGAGTGCTGGATTGTTGCTCATAGCCTCTTATTGGCTTATGGAGTAGCGGCAAAGATTTACAGGGAGGAGTTCAAGCCGATTCATCAAGGTGAAATCGGCATTGTTCTTAATGGTTAGTGAGACATCTTCGTCGTTCTGAGTTGCATCTCTGATACTTAGCAGCATCTTGGGCATTCCCCTGGAACGAGTCCAGCCAGGGAGACCGCGATGCAAGTGTCAAATTCCGTGAATTCAACTTCCAGTGGTTTGCTGATCCCATCTATTTCGGAGAATACCCGCAAAGCATGAGAAAGCAACTTGGAGACCGTCTTCCCACCTGGTCTCCCGAAGAGACTGCGCTTGTCAAAGGGAGCAATGACTTCTTCGGTCTTGACTACTACACTTCGGTTTATGCCAAACATAAAGATGTCCCTGCTTCCTTGGACGACACGGTCGGAAATGTTGAGGTCCTGCAGTTTGAAAAGACCGGAAAGCCAATTGGTCCAGAGACGGACAGTCCCTGGTTGCGCCCGAGCCTTCAAGGGTTTCGAAACCTTCTGCGATTCATCCACTCTAGATATCAAGACAAGATTTACATCGCAGAGAACGGCACCAGTATCAAAGATGAAAGTTCGTTACCACTGGTAGCAGCTCTCGACGATGAATTTCGCTGTGATTTCTATAGAGACCATATTCAGCAGGTTATCGAAGGGAGGAATGAAGAAGGCATAAACACACTCGGGTACTCTGGAGATCAACTCCCTGATTCCCGAGGAACTTAGCTCGTGGGTCGACAATGATTTCAATCCGGAGTTTATCAAGCTGGTCAGTACCCGCCTTGACGAAGGCTTCATCATGTGGACCATTTCTTGGGCCAAAATTCCGAAGGGACTGGAGGACCCTCAGCGGCTCAATGTCATCACTACAATCAAGCATGACGCTACGATTCCAATCTGGCCTCCAATTCCCAACATCATCAGGATTATCCAGCCTTACCTGGTCTCACGCATGTGGCTCTTCTCCGACAAGAAGGAATAACTTGGCTGTGACCTGGGTTATTATATACCGTCCTAGCCACATTGCGAGGTCGTGTATCATAGGAGAGCGAAATAGTTAAGATCGGAAAGCTATGGAGGAAACAAGGAAGGAGGAGAATTTAGTGTTATGCTGTAGCTAGGTACTTTTGCTCCTGTTTGTTTAATCTTGGCTTGAGTCTAGGTTACATAGCATGAAATATACTCTCATCTTTAAGTCTTACTATTGGACAAAATACTTCCGTGTCAGGGATGCAATACGAGGCTAGGCGATGCCAGAATAGGTCGGGATCCTCGTTGCCGAATCCCCGCCGTCTTTTTGCGCACTGACAATCTAGTTTGATCGTCGGGGTCAGGATTAAGAAATAAGTTTTACTTTGTATTCAACATGAAACATCGAAGCAATCTTCGGCACTCTCGTGTAGCAAGGGTAGATATTGCAACACGTCTTGTCCGAAACAATGCTTCATCCCGAGTCTTTTCGCATTGATTTAATTCGTATAGAAGTAAGATTGGCAGTCTCTTCATGTGGGCGATTGCCAACGACCGCTTTGCTTCACTCATAATAATGGTCAATACGAATAGCATGGCTGGCAAATCGCATCATGTTGAATGGCATGACTCCGGCATGCCGCGCTCGTATGGAAGGAAATCGCTAGGATGGTCATAGTTCATCTGGTATTGCCGAGGCTCCTTGTCAAAAAAGCTTTTTGCTTAGCCCAAATCAATCACTTGGCATAAAACGCTCTTATGATCCCTGCGTGCATTAAACTTTAAAAGGTGCAAGACTCAAAATGAAACGGCTAGGATTGGACATCTAATGTCTTTCTTCGCGGTCAGACTTTCGGCATATTTAGGATCATATGTAAAGCTCTGAAGCCTGCCATATGTCACCTTCAATTCAAGTTGCGCGCCCACCCGCCTCGACGACAACAATAAAAGTATTCATCAAGTTCCGAAACGAGGGCCTATATGACGCCCCATAAAAAGCCCTTGGCCAGAATCAACCGCCACCGGACGTACCCTTTCACACAGAATCAACTAAAATGGCAACTCAAACACGAGAGAACCCAACAGCCTGTCGTCTCCAGCATTTGACCATGGTCCGATCGCAAGTCACGATTGATTCTTTCCCTCAAGCTCTATTGTTCATCGAGAATAGTCACAGCAGTTTTGTCTCCGCTATCGGCTGTTTCATCGGTCGCCTTTACCTAGTCTCGCAACCCTTAAAAGAGTTTACATCGACGCTGGAACGTCTGGTGGCTTGTTGCGATGACCTTACTCTTACAATCGAGAACGCGTGGCTGAAACTCCACATGGGTGTCCAAACGATCAAGTTGCTGCTGGCAAATACAAGACAGTCGGCACAGAGCTTGGTCTCTGCCGCAGATACGCTCAAATTCGACAATAGGCTTGATGGATCTAATAGGTCCGTCATAGGCGTCGGTCGCGAGTGGACCCTTCTCTTTGATATGGCTATGGACCTCTTTCGTGCTGCAAACAGTTTGATGTCGGGCGCACGCGTTGTGCTGAATCGATCAAGTCGGAGACAACGCGAGCTTGAAACACGACAGCAGGTCTCTACTCAAAACAACAAAGCTGATAAAGCTCCTCAAAAAAGACCACAAACTAGGGAAAAGTGCAGATATACCTTCTCTCTTTTCCCACAGTGTGCTACAACCTTGGTACCGCGTCCCAAACGGGTGGCACCCATGGAAGTCGTGCTTGAGGACTCAGCGTCTGGTTCTGCCGGTTCTGAAACAGCGTCTCACAAACATTCGCGATGCGAACTATCAAACGAAGACGAAAGATACGATCCTTTAGACATGCATCCATCAAAAGACGATCTCTGTCACCGGCCGACACCCGGATCTCACAAGATGGTCTGCGATGCGCCACGTAAAAGTCTGCCAGCGTCGCCGTCATCCCACGTGCCACAGGAAGATAATTCTCCTATCGACAAGAACAACGCTCCGGATACTGCCCAATGGAAGCACAAAAACAGCCGCTCTTTCGAAGGCCACCAGACAAGTTCTGATCAATCTTACATCCAAACGACGAAGCCACCAAACACTACGTATAAACACATTGCTGGGGGGCAGCGTTCCCTTTTGACGGCACAGTGGCAGTCTAGAAGACCATTGTCCTCTATCAGTGAAGTCAGTGAGGCCCAGCGTCAAAGCTGGAGAGAAGGTCCGTTAAGTCCCTCTCTACTTGGGACAAGTCCAGACATGATGGTGGCCGGTGGTGGCCTTGCTAGATTGGTGAGACTTCAGCAGTCGTTATGGAGGCGATTGAGTAGCTGTGGAAACAGTTGTAGGAGGAGCATCTCGGATGCAAAGAAGAATGTCGTGGATGCCAAGAAACGCAGCGCGGTCGTGAGATCCCGAAAGACTAGCGAGCCTATGGCTCCTCGGGACACTTCATCTAAGAGTGGAAACATGCTTGCGCCGAGTTGATCAGATGGTCCCCAGAACTATTTAACAAACCCAAGACATCGAGTGTTGACACAGCCTTGATCTGTGCCAGAGATACCACGTCCGGTGTCATGTGAGGAGAAATCTTTTATTTGTAACGGAGGCGGACCGGTCATGTCGTTCTTCTTGTTGTAATTTACTACGCCACGCAACTGAGGTCCATCTCACAGGAGTGTTTGAGTTACCGTATACTCTTGAAAATATGGGATGATGTCCTATTGAATCTTCTATAGAATAATTCCAAAGGCTACCCCAAAACTTTACGCAAATCGCTATGTACGATCTCATGGCTTAGACGTGTACATCGTAAGGTCTCAGACGCTGGGCATCTGGTGTACCGCTGTCGGATCAACAGTCAACTCTGTGTATGAAGTCACCAGGGTGGCAATCATGACATCATGTTGGCTTCGTTAAGCACATCCCAATCAATATTCGGGTCGTTGAACTTATGGCGGCGCTCGATCCAAAGTAAGGAGATGAGCAGGAAGAGACCAACAATGACAGGAGCGTTGCTTTAGAATATTAGCTGTGCTCTTATAGATTATTTATCGTCTGCTTTGAGACTCACTAGTTCATAGAATTAACAGATGTCGGTGTGGTCTGAGGTAGACAGAACACAACACCGATAATAATCATGAACAGAACCGAGAAAAGGTTGATGAGGTATCCATTTCTACCGAGGTCGAAAGTATGCTTTGGCAACTTTTTTGCGGCCCTGCGTAAGTAAAACCCCCTGGGGAATAACATACGAGAGGTTCAGCATGAGACAGGTTGCATTGATGATAGAGTTGAAAGCTGCTGTACTAGCAAGGTAGATCAATTCATATATGGCGCAGAAGACGGCAGAAGAAACTGCTGTTCTCCATGCTATGCCACGTTTGACATCAACATCCTGCCAATAGTTGGAGAATGGAAGCCCTTGCAATGAGATTCTTAGTAAATGTGCCCCTGCGTGAGCAAATTTCCACTTCCATCGCGAGCGAAAGCCCAAGTAATACGAATACAAGTCACCCACTGACCAGGGATACATGCTTATGCTATGTCAGAATGCATCAGTCAAAAAACGATCATCAATGCTTACTATAATACAAGAGTGCTAGGTAGGCTTGTAGGGCTGCTGCAGCAGATTTGCTTCCCGTAGTTTGATAAAAGACCTCAAAGCTGGGAAGGAAAGACTTCTGGATTGCCTCGATATCCCCGATTGAGATCACCACGCCCATAGCCATGCTCAAATTCCTAATTGGATGATTAGGAACGTAATATCTCAGAAGTCTCGTTCATTCACAGGACTTTTGGGAACTTCCGGCCTGGGTTAGGTAGCTAAAAATATAAAAAACAAGAACTTTTCATATTTGGCTAATAAAATAGGCAGAAGCGGGGTTGAAGCAGACTTAGAGTTATTTAGTGGTGGCGAAGTAGGCGCTAGTGGAGGAAGGATTCTGCCACGTAGTATGCCTCGCCACGCGTGAAATATATTAACAAGTTATCTATGATCTTAGTAGTCAGTGCCTCTCAATTGAAATTCCTAAAACAGTATTAATGGAGCATACCGATACACGCCAGCCCGAGGTCCACCATAACGCTCAGTGCGGCGGCCATCCCGTGTTGACTGAGCCGGGTATCGAGTATTGGATGAAATGGCAAGAATGGACGCCACAATTGATGGACAGTTTTCAGGAAAATCAGATCTGGCGGTTAGAAAAGTTTGTGAGGCCCGGCCTCGAAAGCATCATGGGACTTAGCCCAGAGCTCTTAGGTTCCATCGGTAAGTGGCAATCCAAGGCCTGTGCAATACTTTATCGCTCACTTCATGCAAGATGTGCCTGCTGTATCATTTCCCGACGAAGTTCCAAAGGATTCCACGTACGGAGAAAAACAGAAATATCTTATCGACTCATACAACACGGTTCTCGGCATTGCTCTTCCAAAGCAAACAAAGGCTGAACCTGGAAATCATCAGCTTTCCCAGACGTTGCTATCTCACTATCGGCTTCTCTATCAACAACTCAAGTTAGGGGACCCTACAAAGATGATTAGACTCCTAGAACTTCTTCCTGGGTTACCGGATAGCCCCGAGATCGAAACGCGTCTCTTTAACACAAACTTGGGAACACTGGATTCCAGCTACGAGGCGCTCTCATACACTTGGGGCACGGTTTCAAGTCCCCGCAAGCTGCGCACTATCCGAGTAAACGGTCTCACACATCGTATCACGCCAAACCTATACGACGCGCTGGAGGCACTTCGTTTACCAGATCGTCCAAGAACAATCTGGGTGGACTCGATCTGCATTAACCAGGGCGACCTGAAAGAGCGTAAAGAACAGGTCATGCTCATGTCCCATATCTATACCCACGCGGAAAGGACAGTCGTGTTTCTTGGTCAGTCGACTCCCGCCACTCGGGTCTTTTTCAAATTTCTAGCCTTGCCTGTTTGCGAGCTTGTTCAATGTGATACATGCCCGAGGAGTCACTCACAAGGTCCGTGGCAAAAGCCGCCTTCTGAAGCTTGTGCCGAAGCTGGGTTCGATGAGTGGGATGCTATACAAGGCTTTGTACATCTCTGTAATCTGCCATGGTGGTCTAGAGTATGGATCCTCCAAGAGTTCACTCTCAGCAAATCGGACCCAACACTATATTGTGGACGCGACCAGATCTCGAATGAACTTTTTACAAAGAACTTCGATCGTATTCACAGTTGGGTTCATCATCAAAAGGTAGACTCGCAATTTTTGCCGGTCTGCCAAGAGTGTAGTGAGGTTGAAGACACATCAGAAAAAGAGTCAAACGTCGACCGTGAAAAGAAGGAGAAGATCATTGGAACAAAGAGCGGTTTCCGATTTGATTCAAAGAGCACTCCTGGATATGAATGGAATACTTGGGGACTCCATGCTAGGATGACATCAGCCGTTCTAGATAGACGTGCCGCATGCCGTCCTTGGCACGGTGCGCATCATGTTTACAGTTCGCTTTGGTCATCTTGTACTGATCCTCATGATATTGTTTATGGTCTACGAGAACTTATAGACCCTGCCTTTCGAGACATATTCAGACCCAACTATGCCATCTCAACAATTAGCCTTTTCACGAGGCTTGCAGCCTATCTACTGGCCCTCGAACACTGGCCAGGTATGTTTTGGCACTTTCCTTTTCGTCTGAAAGACAAATATCCAAGGGCATCACGAGACTTTGCCATCATCCCGTCATGGGTTCCCGACTTCACTCGACCTATGGCTGAGAAGCACGGAGAAAAGTCTGCTGACACTGAGGCAAAGTCGCTATGGCACAGCCCTTTCATCGTGGACCATGTGCTGTTCATGACTGGGTGGCTTGTAGACGAAATCTACGATGTATTCCCACTGCCCAAGAATGACCCGTTCAGGTTGCTACAGCAGCTATGGTACGTCGAGAGGACATTTGGATGGGCCCCATATGATTTGATTGATGGGCGATGTACGGTGAATCTTGATGGTGGTAGATCTAAGGAAGTCCCTTATTACCCCAGTGTTACATGGGCGACAGAGTTCCATACTTCTTCGAACGAGACATCAATCGTACAACTGATCGCAGACTTCATCAACTTTGACGGCTTCGCTGGCGCGCTTCACGATGGCTTCGGACTGCTCTTACCCACTATAAAAAGAATCTTCGCTAGAGAGAGAGAAGAAAATGGACACACGGAATCTCAACCATATCGCGACGAATATTGGGATCGAGAGCAGGGCATGCACCATAGACTTGAGTGCCTATATCGCCAGTTAACAAGCGAAAGTATGACGGATTTCATCGGAATCTGCACTTTTGACTTTGAAGGTCTTCGTTCACAGATCCTTCACCGTTCGTTGCCCATGGCACCTTGGCAGCCTTTGCGGTATTACAGGCCAAAGTATTTGCACGAGGATGTGGACAATATCTGCAACCCCCCACTGGTCAATGCTGTTCTGCAGATGCCTATGGTATACAGGACCATCTTGACAGCTATAAACAAAGACATACAAGACCACGAAGAGCGCGAGATGCGACAGGAGGCGGTTTTGTGTCTTGCTGAGTTTATTCACGATGCTGCCATGGAATTGGTGGGAGGACGGAGCGAAGTTGAATATCACTATCTGGGAGACAAGTCTAACGAAGTTTTGGACCCTTACACGCATTTATCCATTCAGAAAAGTACAAGCAATGACGCGAATGAGGATGGCAGTCACGAGACTGGCGAGGGAGCGAGTCTCGCCGTCGACGATTTTGTGTTATCAGCCCTATCTGAAGATGCAGACGATGGCAGCCGCTCAGACAGTTTCATCTATCTCATTTACAATTGGGGCAACGGGCCCTACAAACAGGGCCGTCACCCCAAACATGTAGCGACAAAGGGTAACACTTGTTCACCTGTCTCCAACGCTGCAGAGAGCCAGGTCCATTCGGATAAATCAGGAACCATCTCCGGTAGTAACGACAAAGACTCGAATCAGACTCCAGACCGAGAACAAGAAACCCCCAAGGGTAAAGGCCGTACTCTGCGTCATGGACCAAGCGGCGATGCAACCTGGTGGCGTCGCGTCGAGAAGCGCACATCTACCCAGACGCATTTTGTCTTTCGAGATGTTTGCGATTTTCTCGCCGGGCGCGAACTCTTTCTCACTGACAAAGGCCTGATGGGACTCACCGGCCCAGAAACTCGAGGCGTCTGTGACGGTGACGATCTGTTTATGTTACAGGGCATGGATTTCCCACTTATCGGGAGGCTTGAACCATCAGAGAAATTGGGGAACCCTAAAGCACGACGCAAGGATGTGCCTACCGTGAGAATGAAGAGGGAGATTATAGGCTCAGCTATCGTTCGAGATCTTGACCCGCAAGGCGGTCGGTTAAATAAGGTTGTTTTTCCAGATGGGTTTGAACCTTTGAGTGGTGCGGATACAGGCCGTTTTCGATTTAAATGAGAACTAGAACTATTAATTTCTGCTAGTTGTATTCTTATAATAAATACCTAAGTTTTAGTTTTAGTTACTACTTAAGATATGTATTCTTTTTCTTTTTCTTTTTTATCTAATGTTATTTATATTTTTAATTATTTACATTAGAGTCTAAGCAGAGGGCTAGCTGTAGAACTTATTCGGTTTATTTTTAATAATAAATAGCTGTTCCTTTCAATGAGTAGTATTGTCCCCTTTTCCCCTCAGTTTGTTTCTCGGCTCAATCTTTCAGTCGTCAGGTCATCATCGAGAATCACAAGGATCGGCGTTTTTGATGAGACTAGATCGTCTCGGACCCGGCTTCGAAGGCTCGGTGTAGTGATTGCGGGCAAAGTTGACAGAATCGGGTCCCGATGGCTGCCTACTTGGCAGCGTTAAACAAACTTGTAGGTGTGGCCTGCTCATATGTTGCATGTGACGACGCTGAAAAACCTTACCGCGTTCATGATAGCCAATGAAATGCGCTCCAGGTCCAATACCTACTGTAGCAGGTAGGCGAGGCAGGAGAATACAAGCGATCTATTTTCATTCTTGCTGCTTGTGTTGATGAGTGGTGAGTTGCACAGCGTCAAGGCAGTTGGTGACGTGGCCTTTGAATGGGTACCCACTGAGACATCACCTCGCTCAACAGATCAGAGGTGAGTAGTATGAGTGCCATAGCCAGTCTTTTGAAAATCCAGATTTTCTGTCGTAGACGAAATCTGTCATATAGACGGCGACACACCCACATGAACAGTATCGGATTTCGAAACTACGGTGGTCAGGGAGCATCAAATCGTCTCCAGCTGCTGCACTAAGAAGGCAGTTACTTGATACCGCTAAGAGAGACTGTTCAGAGAAAGTTCCGGGGACTTTGGAATCTGTGTGGGCACTAACCCTTGCAGTCTGTGCCCAATAACTGCTAACCAGATCTTCTACGCTCCTAGAGAACTGACACAGGTACCACGTAGTACGCCAACGCAGGTAACTTAGGCACGATCTGTGATGTGGATACTAACAACGTCACTGTATTATGAATTGAAAGGAGTATCATCAAGGTAAGCTTTGTAAGGTAAATTTCCCTGTCACACACACGAGGACTATTCCAGGCCCCAGGGGGTAATGAAACCATAGACAGAGCTACCTGCAACGTTTGGTGATGAATCTGACTTAAGTTGACAAGAGTGCAATGTGTGCGGGAATTTGAATACTGCCCATTTCTTATTCATACTGCTCACATAACTCAACTTTCGGAGAGTAAATTCAGTGTATCTCAATTTCAATGGATCCCCCTTTCTGTTTCGATGACGCAGTCAATGAGCCTGTGAAGCTCATTAGTGCTGTGATCTAGCCATCAGACGAGAGTACATAGGTAGATATCACTCAGTTCCCGACTTTCAGCAGATCAGGTCCCACTTCAGCCGTACAAGGATCCAACGCAGCACCCGTTGTTTCATGTACTACGTAGTACATACTCTCGAACTCCCCCTGAGCCCTCCTTTGTACTACGAACATGGGATAGATCGATATGTCCACGTCATCCACGGGACCCGTTACAGATTGACGAAACAATGCTCAGCCTTCTGATTGACCTCATCTGTATGAAGTCATCAGTCTGGGATTTAGTGTTAAGATTCTACGCAAGAAGCTCCGACGTCAAGTCACTTTCTGCATTCTCCTCACGGTGTACCAAGATGGCGGCGCCGACAAGAGGTGATTTGAACAGCACAGACTCACTGCCACTCTTCTAAACGACTCAAGAGATGACGTAAACCAGTCGTTATCCAGGAGTCTAAGTCAGTCGAGGGTGACTAGGTTTTCCGACAAGCAGGATCTTGTCAGAAGTTCAATATGGAGACACTAACGAGGCTATGTTGCATACATGCCGCGACATCCTGGTGGCTTTGTTTGCACTGGTTTCACAGCTTCTCCTCGCTCGCTATTATAAAGCATCATCGTCAGCATCATCATCAGCACCATCACTGCAATTACCCAACTCAATCCCTCATCGATATTTTCCAGTCGAACCACTTATATATCTTTTTTCTATAATCTAACTTATAGATACCCACGCGTCATCTCCACGACGATGGAAGTCTATATTCCAGCCGCGCTCGTCAAAGCGATGCCAGCCATCCTCTCGGCTACTATTTCAGCTGCCTTCAAGATAACCCCCTTTGTGAAACTTCATCGAAATGCTCGGCTGTTCCGTAAGCTTCGTGATGTTGCTCGGCACCCGGGTTCTAGTGGGTGCCCTAATCAGGCTACGGAAACCAGAGTTGAAAACAGCTTACATAGTATAGGAAATGCCAGGAAGAAGCTCGATCGTATGCTCCGGAAGATCCGGGATAAGAAGGACCGGGGGCTTATCTTAACCCCATATCAGGAGGAAGAAGTGGCATTTGCTGAAAACGTCTTGCCTTCTTTCTAAGGCAAAGCGCCGCAAAATAGCTCTCACTGCTTGGTCGCGTTCTTTTATCCCAAGTTCTCAATATACCCCTGCTGATTATTCTCACATCATCACTTAAGTCGGATATAAATTTTGGCGAGGACAGTGAGTACTGAAAACTTTCATGATGTCTGTAAGAGGTGCAATATCAAGGGAACAGATGGTAGCGTCCAATACAGAATTCTGGTTCATGAACTCAATACTACGAAAAAGATGGCTTCAGAGGGCAGAGCTTAGTTGCACTGTTTTGCTGCCGATTAGAGACCTTTTGTTCTTCATATAGGATTCAGTAGTTCTCGTTCAAATTTCTTTAGTTTGCAAAGGTGATCTAGCTGGAGCCTATTAAATTTTCCTGCAAGCACAGAATAAATATGTATCATTGAGCGTGTATCTCAAAATGCAATCCACCACTGGTGCCTGGTTTCAATTACTGTCAAGGGCGCCTTGAAAGTTCTGCGATACGCGCCTGTCACTAAAATGCTTATCGGCACTCAACCTTCCAGACATAGAAAGTATATCCTTCTGTTGAAACCCTGCGCTGATCATGTTCGTATCCGTCGGGCTTGCTAACAGGATCTTAACATGTGTCTTGACCTTTCTATCTCGCGTCAGGGACAGGATGTCATAGATCACCCTATCCACATGCATATCCTGCATATAGTCTTCACCTTCGTACACGTTGACGCTGTCTAACACGCAAAAGAGCGTAGTATCACTCCGTAATCGGCGAACTAAGACAAGGAACAGCTGGCAAAGATCATCGACATTCTCTGGTTCGCGTCCTAATAGCGGCAGGTTCACTTCCTGAGCCACGTGTGCTAGGTCAGCGTCATCAAAGCGATGCTGATCAAGAACCTGCGCAATGAGGCTTCTAATAAGACCAACGCCTCCAGTCAGTGGGTCGTCCAGATCAGTATGTTGGCCACAAAAGAAGGGAACGGCACAGAAGCGATCGACATTGCGTAAGCTGCGCACGACGGACGCGGTGAACAGCGAGAGGGGAGTTACGCTCGTTCGACTTGGTCTCATATGACCGTGGATAAGTAGCTCAGTCGAGCAGGTCTTGACTACCCATTGCCGAAACTTCGAATCACTAACGAGTTGCTCGGCTCGGCCTTGGTCACGACGATTGACTAGAACGGCCGAGTCCGAGATGAAATCCATGTCAATCGCTTCGGCGTTGGATATGTCTAGATTCAAGCCCAATTTCACCATTCGTTGAAGTTGAGGTTGCGATATCCGTGGCGGCCCTAAAAGAGGACGTCGATCCCGACTGCGAGATCTTTCAGTTTTGAGTTCTGAAGCAAGCCGTGCGTTGGTAACCAAGAGCTGGGTATTCATCCGCCGGACCCTTTCTTTTTCTATTTCGCGCCCACTAGTTAGTTGGAATTCTGGTCGAAGTCAGGCCAGGACTTACCGCTTATGGCAGTGAGGTATTCCTGGGACAGCCTGTCAAAGGCATTAAGAGCAAAAGCGGAGATAGTAGCGTTGGCCATATTGGCAGCAGCATTCACCTCGTTGGCAGCGGCGTTTCGTGTGTTTGCTAATGCTAGTCTCCGTTGCTCGATTGCCACTCTTCTGCCGGACTCGTTCATTTTTGTCTGGGCATCTGCCAGTTGAGTTTGTTCTTTGGCCATTTTGACTTGGCCCAATTGCAACTCTTTCAGCTTTTCGAGTCCTAGCGAGGTAGTTAGTAATTTGTGCACAGATAAAACAAGACAGCTTTCAGCTGTTTTCGCTTGCCTTCTGATGCCTTCACATTTGTTGAGCGAGTCTCCCGGAAGTTTCCAATATTAGCCTTCTCCATCAATCTTCTGCTACTGGAGTTGAGTCCGGCAAGGCATTCTGTGAGATCTATTTTGTAACTCTCACCCCGCCATAATGCTTTGGCCATCTTTTGTCCTTGACATATTCCGTTAGATACTTTGTCACTGAGACATCTTCAATTAGGACCTTACCTTTCTTCGCCCAGTAATAGGCAACGATGTCCTCGATGGCTTGTAGAATGGATACCAGGACGTTCAAGGCCGCAGCTACTATCTCATCCTCGTTGGTGTATACCGCCACAATGCTCTCAACATCCTCCAGGTACTCTCTGAACTGGCGTAGGCTTGTCTCGATTTCTTCTCTAATTTTCGCCGCTCGTTTAGCAGCCTGTTTTATGTTAGCCTGTTGGCTAGACTATGATAGATGGAGCCTGGACATCGGATGCACCTACGTCGTAAATGACATCAAAAACACAGTGAATGATTGACGAATATTCTGTATTTGGTAGAAGAGAAAGAAGCATCTTTCCGTCGTCAGCATGATCAGTCGCCTTGTGTCCCGTCCGCTTCCAAAACCCAATAAACCCGGAGTAACCATAATATCTCGCTCTGGCTGTCTCAAGAATGTTAACAATTTCGACCCATCCAGTCACCGCTCGAATGCTGTTGGAAGTGCCGATGAGTTTGGTAGGTTCATCGCGAGTACTTTGGAGCTCTTTCATTGCCTGAGGAAACATCTCCTCCCAGAAGGGTCGCTGTGTCGAGCCAGGTATTGTTTCGGGGAGAAGCTCGGGCAATCCATGGTCAGTTGACTGATCCATTCTATTACTGCTCTTGGTGGCTTGTGGGACGGGCGCGTAGCGTCCTAGAGACGTGTTGAATCGCACTTGGGGGTTCGCAAAGGCTTCGTGGAACTCAGGTAAACGAGTGTCGATAAAATCTAAGCACGGTTGTCGTCTGCTAAGCCCCTGGGAGGACATCGACTTATCTGCCATGGCATATAAAGCACCTGAAGAGGTCTCCCATGGAGATATGCGGCTTGAAATGAACAATTCAGGCTTTGGAAGCTCAGCCGCTTTGGATGGCGCAGCCTCTTACTAGGCGGATTGGGGGCTGAAATATGGCTGGCATCCAGCCTCAAGGCTGTTTGTGGTATCTGTGCAGGAAGCCCAGACTGGAAACCTCTTTACATGGTCTGATGTAGTTTACAGGTTAAGATATTCACTGTTCTGCCAGTCGTGGTAGATCAGAAAGATGCCACGACCCCGCTTGCACGGGGTTTCGTCAGCGAGAACAATTTGAAGGATGGATTGTCCTTCATCTCTTTGTGTAATCTTGCAGCCTGACACAAGGAAGCCCGTAAGCAACAGTCTCAGCTCTTGATGATATCACATGGGATAATGCATCCGAACAAATAAAAAAACGAGTTTGTCCTGCACGCCGATGCATGCTAAGTCAAATATGGCACGCGTTATATCGTACATCCAATCATCAAGGAGGTTCCCCGCTTTCCGACCAGGATATTGATACATGGTAAGCGCGCAGTGTTCCAAGCCCTTAGGTTGAGAAGCAAAATAGTTTGTCTTTGTACTATACGTACAGAGCCGGTTGGTTTCATAGTACGTGCGTAGGTCTAGCTTGGGCGGCTTTCAGTACCGATTGAATTAAGGTGCTGTTTCTCTAGCCACTGACCTACCTGGGTTTGAGGCATGGGATAGCTGATGGTGTGCTGTATTGCGGCTGCGAGGTGACGTGTCAGGCATAATGACCCTCGTAAGATGTGATCGAAAAGAAGGCTCCGTCGTAGATCACTGAGCTCTTGACTGTTCACTTTGATGCTGCTCTGCATATAACAGCTGGATAGATGCACCCAACCTAGCGGTCCACTGAAGTACTCTCACTGTTGAAGAGATTTCATCATGTCGCTATCTGAGTCTAACAATGTCATGGAGGAGTCACAGGCTGTAACTCCTTCACAGGATGCGAGCGCTCCAACCATTGACGATGTCGATCGCCTGAACGACACAGACGCGGTAGCAGCTATTGAATCTTCATCCGGCTCACTTAATGCGACCAAATATGCCGAAACCTCCAAAGAGCCAGTGGACGAGGAAGACAATGAAACTGCTCCAGCCGGGCATCAAGATGCAGGCGCTGTCGTGTCGGATCAAAAGGTGATCAATGCGGCTGAAGACACACAAGTACGCGCAGGCAAAGAACTGGATAACGAAGTCCTCGGTGTGGAGAAGGAAATCCGACAAGTTCGCCGCAAGATTGATGAGCTCAGTATGCGGCAGCACAAACAGTCATTCCGCCCGCGGGTGGCCGTGCGGCCAAAATCTTTGCCGCCTGTGCACATACCGCCGATGCATATGCCGCCAATGCCTGTGCAGCCGATGCCCATGCTACAGATGCCTCCCATGCCTATAATTCAGAAACACAAGCTTTCCAATCAAGGTACAACAACTGGACCCGTGTCTGGTTAACTACCGCCGAAGTTAACGCAGATATCAGGAAAAACTGTCACGGATACTGAGATTCCGAAACAAGAATCCTTTGTTCCAAAGCTCAATCGAGTGCCGTGGAAGGAGTTCCAAGATTGTACAAAGCTGGAGGAGAATGAGGATAGGTTTGCCATTGATGTCTTAGTAGGCGAGCCTAACATCATGCTGGAATTTGCTAGCCAACGTTATGTTTCCACACTTGAACAATTCTATGGAGAAGAATATGGAGAGAGTTATATGGAAGACGATGTTACCACCGCCAATACTGGGGGCACGGCAACAAGCCAACGAAAGATGACCGGGAAGCCCATTTCTCGGGGCCAAGGGCCATTGCCAGAGCGCATTCGCATTAACTCCAAAGCGATACTCAAGATCCTTGGCAAGATTATTCAAGAAGATATCTCAGATGATCTCAATCCTGTTCTGATGATGCGGCCCTTCCGAGCTTTGGTTCGGTACAAAGACGAGATTCGCAAGTGGAATGAAAGTCTCGAGGCCAGATGCAAGGAGCTAGAGACCACGTCACTGAAGCCGGAGGGGAACGAAAGTGCGGAAACCCACTGTGACAAGGAGAATGCGACAGGCATTGACAGGGGCGACCAAGGAGAGAACCAAAGTGATAACAGCAAACCTCGGAGCAAACGGCACAAAAAGCACGCCAGCAACGGTAGAGACTTAACCGAAATGGATTTGGATACTCTTACCAACAGCAAGGAAGCCTTGGACGATCTAAGATGCCTGGTGGAGTTCATCGACACAGACTTGGAAGACAAGATGGCCTATCTCGCAAGCGACGAATGCCAGAAAGTGGTCTTCAGCGATATATGGCATTTGTTTAAGCCCGGCGACTTTGTCATCAGCAGAGATGAGAAACAGGCGTACCGGGTCGTTCAAGTTAAATATTCAATACATAGCAGGAAGCAGCCGTCGACCCGAGATTTTTTCATGTTTGAAGTCAAATCTAAGCTGCAGAACTCCCGCATCAGCGTTCAGTGTGTTCATATAGACTTTGACGGCGATTTGATTGGTCCTGTTTCACGGACCGTCGATTTCCATCGCTTTGATGGCGAGAAGAACATCCGGTCGCTGGAGATTATCCCTCTCCGTTTGGCTAGAACTGCCAATTTGAAGGATACACTAGTCCAAAGAGGCTCAACCTTCTTGGAGGTCTGTGACACGCAGCGTCGCGGCGTCCCAATGCACTACTCGGGGCTGGAGTTGGACACGCAAGAGGAGATAGACAGTCAGGTGGTCATCGATTTTGAGGAAGCTATTGCGGCCAACGACCTGGGCGGAAAGAGAAGAACCAAGGAAATGACAGTGGAAACGCTCGTTCTCGAGTATTTTGCTTTCATGCTGAAAGAAGAAAGGAATCTCTTGATAACTGATGTGGTAGCGAGATGGAAGCCGGCACTTAAGAATATTGGCGAGGACGACAACGACGACTCTGCTGACGACTCTGACACCAGTTCCTCGGGATCTTACACTGTTGCACGGCCTCATCGACGTTCTAACAAGAAGTGCATTCCTGAGTGCTGCTCAAATGAGACAGTACATGACGATGCATATGTAGAACGTAATTTCAGCAACGAGTTTATCCAAAGTCAGTTTCGCGAGCAGCTCATATCGAGCGAGAGGATTCCATCACTGGCAATCGCTCGGCGGCCACTTGAAGAGGCCTTTGAGGATGAGGGCTATATCACGGATGACGATAGGCTGATTATCAGTTATCGTGTTTTTGGGTTTATCTTGCGCAGCAGGAAATGGGGTGAGTTGTGTCATTTTTGAGAGCTGGTGTCCATCTCTTTTCTACTATTCACGTCACTTTAAAAGCCTTCTGTACTGACACATCCCTTGTTCTAGCCAAGCTTGATTTATCATACCTAGGGCCTATGAGAGGCCAGAACACATTTGATCTCCTAGTCCTGCCGCCCGGCCATAGAGAGATGGTGGAAAGTCTCGTTACTCAGCATTTCTTAGACAAGGCGTCATCTTATGATGAGGCCGATGAGGTAGACATCGTTCGTGGCAAAGGTTTGGAACCCCTCTACCATTGCCTCTCAAAGTAGCTCACAAGTATGATAGGTAAAGGCTTGATCTTGCTTCTCCACGGAGCTCCAGGAGTAGGGAAAACAACCACGGCAGGTCAGTGCTCCGGCCTCAAGTGCAATGTACGCTCGGACTACGTACTTACTAACAAAACAGAATGCGTTGCAACGTATTTCCACAAACCTCTGTTCCAAATAACCTGTGGTAAGTGGCACTACTTCGTATACACCGGAGAATTCGCCTAACAAAAGACTAGGAGACTTGGGGTCGACGGCCGACGTAGTGGAAAGTCGTTTAGAGACAAACTTCGCCTTGGCGAGTCGTTGGGGCTGCATCTTGCTCATTGACGAAGCTGATGTATTCCTCGAGGCGAGACAGACCGAGAATTTTGACCGTAATAGTCTTGTTGCCGGTATGTGGCCATCTCACTTCCGACCTTACATAAACTTTCCTCTCTAACGGTTGAATTCAGTATTCCTTCGCACGCTGGAGTACTACAGTGGTATTCTCTTTCTCACTACTAACCGCGTTGGCACGTTTGACGAAGCATTCACATCCCGCATCCACATCAGTCTCTACTATCCGCCGCTCAACCAGGCATCTACTCTTGCTGTTTTTCAGGTAAATCTCACACGGATTCAAGCGCGTTTCGAGAAGAAAAGAAAGAGAGGTGAAGCCAATCTAGAAATTGACGAGCGCTCTATCAACGAGTTTATTCTTGGATATTACCGCAAGAAGAAGGAAGCACGCTGGAATGGACGTCAGATTCGCAATGCCTGCCAGACGGCCCTGGCCCTCGCTGAATTTGAGGCCCAGAAGCTTGCCAATCCGGCCGTGGGAGGTCGAAGTGTTATGGACGTAGCTGCGATGTCCAAGAAGATGATCAACGTTCGGCTGACATCGAAGCATTTCCGTGATGTAGCCAAAGCATATTTGGCCTTCATGCGTTATCTTAGGGAGGTCCATGGCGTCAGCGCAGCGCAGCAGGCCAAGAACTTCCGCTTGCGCCACGACCGCTATGGTCTCGGAGAACCCACTAGTCTACTCGCTTCGCGTCAAAGGGCATTTGCGGAAGAGAAGGCACCGAGCTATGGACGGCGATATGGGTCGGGAGGTGCTAGCAGTTCCAAAGGACAACGCGGACAGCAGGGCCAAGGGTCGGCATATCGACAGCCACGCCAAGACGATCATACGGAAGATAACGAATATCTCGATGATTTTGACGATGAGTTTGACGAGGACTTCTATAACCAAGAGAGCGACCACGATCCGACACGGTACGACGAAGATGAGGCAGACATTGAAGACGAACCCTTGTATGAACAAGAGGACGAATATGATGAGAAGCGCCCGGAATTCGAGGACGAGCAAGCCGCGTATGAGTATGCAGAAGGGTTGGAAGGCGAAAGTGCTTTTGGTCAAACCGAGTACGATCAAGAGACACAAGCAAAGCCCAGGGTTCGCCCCGGTGCATCTCACTCGGGACGACGGGAACAGGTGCCCGCTCGTGGTACGGGGCGTGTCAGAGTCACCACCGGTGGAAGAGGATCTGCATCTGACCCATCACATCGAGTCTCGAACAGAGGAGGTCATGGGTCTATGGGACGGGGAAAGGCACCGGCACATGGACAAGATCGTCGAGGTATCCCAAGACATAGAGTATCAGGCCCGGTGAACGAGGATGGCTTCTGAAAATAGTCCTATTGATAGAACTTTGCACACGAGGTCGAGCCTGGTAGCTATGCTGAAAGATACATATGCAGAGTGATAAGTAGGACATGGAAATAAGAGGAAAGTTCTCCATTCTGCTTGGGTACTGCGAGACCACTACAAAGTACCTGGACTAGGAGGGAGTTTCCCGGAATCCCATTCCATTGGCTTTGCACCCATGGTAAACTCCAGCAGACTCTCTTTCCCGTCGCCGCGCACTAAATCACTGTGGCCAATCCAGCTCTTATCCCATGCTTTCCCGTTGACCTTTAAACTCTGCACGTAAGGTCCATCGCTCAGACCCTTAGCAGTCATACGCAGAGTTCCACCAGCTTCGCCAAGTCGGATCGATACATCGGCAAATCGTGGCGATAGAATGAGGTAAACAGGCTGTGTGACAACGGGGTACAAACCGAGCATGTTCCAGACCAGCCAACTACTCATGCTGCCAGCATCGTCATTTCCAGGAATCCCGCCTGCGCCAGTATGGTAGTATTCGTCCACAATAGCCTTACTCCTCATGACACTCTTCCACTGCCGTCCTTGAACATAGTTGTAGAGGAATGGTGTCATGAAGCTCGGCTCGTTGCCTGGGTTATAGATCATCGATCCAATACCATTATTACCCTGCTCCTGTGTGCCAAGGCCAGGCTTAAAACTTGTGTCAAGACGTCGCTCGAAATCTTCTGGGCCACCCATGCGTTCAATCAGAGTTACCATGTCGTGTGGAACTGTGAAGCTGTACTCCCACGGGGTACCTTCATACGAGATGGACTTCCAATCGCAGTCTCCACAGGCGAGAGGATCGTAAGGTTCCAGGATCGTCCCGTTGGGCTGCAAAGGAGCGAGGAATCCCGTGAAGTTGTGAGATTTTACGTCCTTCTTCCAAATACGCTGCCAACCACTAGATACTGTTAGCCAATTTTTCGTTGCGAAGTTGAAACTCTTAACTTACGCTGATCGATTAAGGTATATTCCGGCCTCCTTTGGTGCCTCGCCCTTGGCAACCTGCGAGACAGCAAAGTCATTCAAAGAATACTCGGCAGTCTTGCTGACACTTCTCCCATAGTTCGTGCTGACATATCCGTACTTCTTCCAATCATCTAGTGCACTCCTCCCTTCTTTTGTACTTCCTGTTGGGTCGTTGAAGTCAAAGTTGTTGTATGGTTGGAGCTCGGCATTAGTTCTCATCGCAGCGTAGCCATCTGTCCAGTTGACAAGATTATCTTGATCAAGCTTCTTGACATAGGCGTCTGCGAGGATATTGTCGGAGTTAGAGCCTCCTTGGACGCGGCCGTTGTGGTTGTGACTACGACCTTCAGGCATGAAACGCTCGTGTCGCCAAATGTCGATCATGCTTCGGACTAAGTGATATTAGCATCGGGCAGTGACTGAAAGAAGATGGTACTGACTCATTTCGATCTGACGACTAGGTAGAATCAAAGAAACAAGTGCATGAGTACACCGAAATGTGTCCCAAAGGGTATAGTAATCATCGTAGTAGGGCTCGTTTGAAGTCCAGTAGGGATTATCCCCAGTTCTGTTAGAAGGCATCAGGTGCGCATGATACAAGCCTGTGTAGAACATCTCCAGTTGGGTTTTGTTTTCGGTCTTGACATCAATCCTGGAGAGAACTTCATCGTTCCACTTGTCTTTCGCCTCACTGACAGTCTTATTGAGATCCCAATGCGGTATCTCCTCATCGACGTATTGACATGCCTTGTCCACAGAGACCCAGGAGACTCCCACTTTGGATGTGAGGGAGGATATATCTGAAGGAAAGGTGAAGAGTGCGCCAATTCTGTCTGCGTATTGGTATCCATCCATACCACCTTTAACCCACTCATTCTTGGTAAATACTGCTTTGACGTTTGTGGTGTTTGGCCAGTATGGATCCGTGTATATACCAGAAAACAGCTGAACATCCGAAGGCGTGGCATTGAATTGCCCACAGAAGTAGACCTTGAAGTCGCCGCCTAAAGAATTCAGCATGTCTTGGTTTGAGCAATTATCAAATCCATCACCTACCGAGAGCCCATCCTTCTCTGCAGACACCATAGCCGCTGTACCGAGTTCCATCCGGGCTGCGCTCCAGCTTGCCGTTGCTATACCATTGGGTCTCTTTACCCCGAGTAGGTAAATAATGACTAATATCAACGAGAACGTTACGGTCTTTGTCGGCCGGGAAGTCGTATTTCATAATTCCCACGTGTTGACTGGCGCTCATTTCTGCCGATATACCATTCTTCAACTCCGTTTTGTAGTACCCAACCTCGGCAACGTCGTGACCAACCCTCTCTTGCATGTAAGTCAAATTGTCAAGCACATTGACACCTTCGATAGATGTAAGTGGCATTTGGGGAATTAATCCATATGTTGGGGCGCCTCCGGTTCCGCTCACATGTAGCATCGTAATGGCGGTGACATTTCCCTCGGGAGTGTAGCCCGCGTTGGCCTGATATCTCGTATCCCACCTAGTCGTATCGATGCCGACTTTGACGGCCCCGAAAGGGAGTGTAGCTCCGGGAAAGACATTACCGCCTTGATATGCCGATCCTGGAGTTGGGCCTTCAGTACCGAGAAACAGGTTGACATGGGGCGTAAAGTCTTTGCCTTCGACTGCGTGTGCAAATTGAATGAAAGCCACTAGGGCAGCTAAAAGCTTTGGAGGTTTAGCCATGTTTTCTCACGGGCTTGGCATTTACACACACACACACACACAAGATATCTCCCAGTTACTGAGGGGCCTACTATTTAATACCATTTTCATGTTACATTCGGGTCACGATACCCCGACTTCATGTTAGGCCGATGATCTCTCTCCACTTTAAACAGGCGTTGAAGGTTAAAACTTGGAAGTTCGATATGGAGCGATCACGGAGCACCTCTCAAGTTTACCTAGCTCCAGAGAAGATCCCTTCTGCATCTGGAAGAATACCGACCGATAGTTTTAGCGGTCTACCCATGAGGAAACCCGCGGCGGCATCTGTGATAGTCCCAGTCCCTAGGGACCCCTTCCCCGCATCTCAAATGCTCTGCATGCATTCTTGCATATTCCATGCATTGCTGTTCATACTAGTGTCGGACAAACACACTGCATTGTTTTCTCAGGCACCCAGCTCAGAGTTTATAGCGGAATCCTAGTGCCTTGTCGCCTTTAGTCGCCAAGTCCTCCTGTGTCAAAATTTGTGCCGCGGACCCTTGTGATTCCCTACGCTTATTGACGCGGCGGCAAATCACAGCGTAAGTTGACACCATAATGAGCCCCAGCGACACAAAGGCCAAGACCAAGCCGTGGCCGAGTCGATATCGCGGAGCATCTGCCTTGCGGTAGAAATTAGAAGCCGCCGCACCACCCATTGTACCAAACCCAATTTGAATAGCCATGCCCACGGCTCGCTTTGTGTTGGGGGCATAGTTGTTTGAAGCCAGAGCAAGAAGACCAGGCAAGCCTGTATTTCACCGTCGGTTAGCTATATGCACATCCGGGCATATGAGTGGTGCCAGGGCACAAACTCACTTGGATAGATTCCGCACGCTGCGATAAAGCAACCAGCGTAAGTTAAGCCTGGAATGAACGCAGAGGGTGCCACAGCCATGAGGAAGCCGATGAAGACCACCACATAACAAACCAAGATGTAGATACTACGCCCACCGGTCTTGTCGGCAAAGTACCCCATGACAACTGTCGTAATTGTTGCGGCGGCATAAACGGGTATAGTCAGAAGCTGGGCAATCTGCGCTGTGTAGCCGAGCCCATTGATGATTTGAGGGAGGAAGAGCGATAAAGCATAGACAGCCACAGCCTGAGGGCGAAGGAATGTCAGAAGGTTCAATCGAGCAAATTTGCGCGCAAACGTACCATGCCCCAGTAGTTGATGCAGTGGAAGATAGTTTGCCAATCTTTCAAAGCAGCGATTACATGTGTCCACCGTCCCACATTGCCCTCGTCGCCCAGAGCCGTAGCGGGTGCATTCTCGACAGTGGTGTTATGTATCAGCGCGAATAACACGCGCTTGTCGTCTTCAGAGAGGAATTTGCACGTCGCCGGCTCATCTTGCACGAGACCATATGCGGCAACAGCAACGATAAAGGTGAGAAGGCCTTCCAAGATGAAGCTGTTACGTGTAACCAATGGAAAACTATAGGGAAACAGTATAACAAGACAGTACAGCGCTTACATCCATCTCCAACCTTCAAGATTCCCCACGCCATCCATCTTGTCAATCAAGTAGGCGAGCAGACCAGAAAATGCTCCGGCCATTGACGCAGCCGCAAAAACGATGGAGAGACGAAGCTGCGCATTTTCTCTAGGGTACCAAAGCGACATATAAAAAGCAATACCAGGAACTGAGGGTAACGTTAGTCTATCCGCAAGAGATAATCCACAACTGATAGGGTCTATTGTCACTTACACAGTCCGGCTTCGGTTACTCCAAGGAAGAATCTTGCAGCCAGTAGAGATGAATACCCTTGTACGATGCCCGTCAATGTTGTTGCAATACCTATGATATTTATCGTCAGCTTCGTTCTTCCCTATTCTCACGCCAGAGATGGTTCTATCTGCGTAGATCCTTACCCCATAACACCATAATCGAGGGAAGCCATCGGCTGGGTTTGAAACGAACCAGGAGCAGATTGCAAATTGGCTCGAGGAAGCTGTATGGGAAGAAGAACACAGTCAAGCACCTAGATAAAAGAGAGCTTGTGTTAGTCGGAAAAGATTAGAAGAAGTGCCGTCACGGTGTGAATCACCAGTTGTATTGGCTGCGCTCGAGGCCGAGATCTTCGGAAAGCCCCAAGATGTTCGCATTGCCGATGCTTCCTACTCATTTGTCAGCGGATGCCAAAGACAGGCATGCAGGAGTCAGATGTTCCATACCTCGGTCGAGGAAGCTGAGAAGGTACAAGACTGTCAGAATAGGCACGACTCGTAAGTCAATCCTTCGCAGTATTCTGTTGCGCTCGGCTTCGGTCACGACGGCTTCCGGAGCTGTCTTGTGGTGCTGATCGTCGAGCGGCTTTTCGACGTGGATCGAGTCAGCTCCGTTGTCGATCTTCTCAAGCATTGTTTTTTCTGGGAGGCGATGTAAGCTATATGTGTGAAGCAATGAGGCTTACTGCCCTCTAGTAGGCGATGGACGATCTTGATGTGTTTCTTTTAAGTTTGACAGGAACAAGGCGGGCTGCGTTCCCAACCTCCATACCCCGTACCCCAGGTTTCCAGATGACCCAGTTGAACAACCGAGAGCGGGGAAGAGCAACGCATTTCTCCACGTTCAACTCCTTCAATGCATGATCAGCATTCCCAGGTTTAAGACAGGATTAGTGCGAGGCATGGGTTGCGGTGGCACAGGTCCGGATTCGCTACCAGAATCAATGATTGGCGGTGATTACTGTCCGACATCGCTGGTGGCACAGTCCGCAAGGTTTAGGAACATTAAACTCCGCGCTTTTCCTGGTATATTCGCTACAAGGGAAGAATGCCAATTAGACATCTTTGAATAAGAGAGGCTATAAATGTGGTTTTAGTATAGAGATGTCCAAGGGCAAATCCAAAGAATGTTAGCCACTGGTCAAGGTATAGTAATGCTCCCGCTCACCATTACCGAGATCGCTGAGTCCGGCCCGCCATTTCGACGGTTCGACCCCACAAACACGGTGACACGATGAGAGCAGGACGAGCGCTGGCCTCTGATGATTGGAAGTATGTGGCTTCAAAGTCCAGTGGTTTCGTTATTTGTAGGCGTTTGGTAAACAAATGACACCTCCCTGAATATTTACTCTTGAGTTAACCGTTTTCTGCTCACCTGGATGTTTGCTTTCCCTTAGGTAGCATGGCTTTGAGCATCACCGAGTCTAGAGTCACCGAGTCGAGCTGCAGTTTTTGGACTTCTAGTTGTCAGCGAACCATCTGTGACTTGGTCAGAAGTTCCATTTATATCGTTTTACAATGCAAATCTGTTAATATATCGGCCTGGTCATCGAAACTAACAAGCGGTTGTGACCCAAAAATCAGAGCCTAGAATGAAGCAGACCTAAGAACTCTTTTTGAGCCAGAAAAGGGTGCTTTGTAAGTCGTCGCCAGATAAAGCGAAACTTCCTGTAGAATATTGGCCTCCCAAGACAACAACGATTCCGGCTCAATGGGATGATCTTAGTAAATAATATCAATCAAGTCAGATATTTGCGCAGTGGAACGCATATAAAGAGCAGCTTAACAGTCCATGCCACTTTGCTTGCAACCTCTGTTGTAGAGTGCCGTCTCTCATCGTGAAGCTAGCCCTGGGGCTTCCTGGTGTTGGGGCATCCCTTAAGAATGATGGGCATGGACAAAACAAAAAAGCTCAGATCCTTGCAAGATAGTTCGATTGCCTATAGCACAAAATATACTTTGAGGTCAATTGGAAGTAATCGCTGCGATGCAGGATAAATTTAGACTTGTCGATAAAATCCTTTTTGGAAGATTTTACATTGAAGACCATTGTAAGGGCGTTGAAGTATTGGAGGATCTAAGATAAGATAGCTAGGGCCCTTGTGATTGGTTCGGGTCACGTGCGACAGCCGGTCCGATTGGAAATTGCTGGGAAGGACGGGGGGAAGCTCAGATCAAGTGAAAATGGCAACTCGGCTATAGGGTAAGGAGCAAACCGCGGCTTTTGTTCATTGATCATGACATATAATGTGTGTCTTGCTAGTTGAATACCAGCATTTTGTCCCGATACTGTATCTCTCGTGATTATCGATTTTAGCTTTTACTCCTTGTGATGACAAATTTTTGACGTGATTCAATTGAAAAGTTGACGAGCGTGTACCCAGATTGCGGCCGATCCACGTATTCGGGTCTACCACCCACACTGGCAGACATCTACAAATTAGACATCAAGCCCGAGTCAATCAGCAGAGAAATACCCTAGACAAGAAGAAAGATCAGGGCACCACATGGCTTCAACTCGGCGGCACTACGAAGCGAGTCTACAAGGAGTCACAAGCTTTTTGCCGAGTTAACAACTCGTTCCACGTGGTGATGTTACCCTGTAAGGTAGTAAGGAGAAGCATGCAAACTGTGCAGGGGCTGGAATCATTTCCTCATTTAGTAATAAGTGGAATGATCTTCAAGTCTACCGCTGCAAGAACCGCGAGCCGCGGCTCCCTGAGGTTATGCTCCGAAATTCAGCCGCGCTTACTCCTTCTTAGGAAGGCGGTAATGCGAGCGGTACTGACGATCTGGTTAGTTCCTGCGCTACAGCACAAGTACTGCTCTTTTACTGCCGTTTCTTCCAGGCTTAGTCATAGTTTCAATTAATTTTTTGCCGTAGTTTTCCAGGTTAACCTCTAATTAGCAGTGATGCCCATCTCCATTCCTCATTTGCAGGGACTAGATACGTTATTGTCATCACGGTTAAGAAGGGGCTAACGCATGGACCCTCAGACCCTCTCCTTTTGCTGACCTAATATTTCAGTTGGCCCCTTTTCCCCTTTCAGCCACGTCTCGATCAATGGTGACTCCTTCAAGATATCGATAAATTCCCAGGCTCGTACTACGTCTTTGCACAACTCCCTACTTCGTATCAACCCCAGTAGTGCATAGAGACATTTTAGTGCTGCATCATGCGTCAACCACTACGAACTAACTCGGTCCCTGTCGGGAGTGATTCCGAGGAATGGTGTACGTCCACACTGAATCTGGGCACGTGTTAGCAATTTTTTACTAAGCTTCGAGATAGATCTCCCTGACAAGATGCTTGCGCGTGCGTGAACACCATGCTTTTTGATAGCCCAATACTAACGCTGGAACGTAGGACATCCCAGCAAGCCTCATATTAGCAGTAAGTGGTAGATCAGCCTCGAAATTTTTTTACATGTATCTGACATCGTCAATTATAGGCCTAGAGGATTACCAGCAAATGCATCAGCTCTCAATCAGGGAGCCTGAGGCATTCTGGGGAAATCTAGCACGGGAGCTCATCACTTGGGAGCGTGACTTTCACACCGTAAAGACTGGCTCTCTGGTCGAGGGCAACCCTTCCTGGTTCCTTGGTGGAAAGCTGAATGCCTCCTTCAACTGCGTTGATCGTCATGCGCTCAAGGACCCTAAGAAGGTTGCCATCATTCACGAGACTGACGATGGCAACGGAGGACAGTCTATCACGTATGGAGAGCTATTGAAGCAAGTGAGCAAGGTCTCCTGGGCCCTCAAGGATTTGGGTGTTAAGAAGGGTGATACAGTCGCCATCTACATGCCCATGGTCCCAGAAGCTCTGGTTGCTATCCTTGCCTGCACCCGTATTGGTGCCGTCCACTCTGTTGTCTTTGCTGGTTTTTCAGCTGGATCGCTGAGAGATCGTGTCGTCAATGCTAAGAGCAAGGTCGTCATCACTGCTGATGAGAGTCAGCGTGGCGGCAGGACAATCGGCATTAAGAAGATTGTCGACGACGCTTTGAAGCCCTTGGAGGGCGTCCAGACTCTCGTTTTCAAGAGAACTGGTGCCGAAGTTGGATGGGTTGAGGGACGTGACCACTGGTGGCACGAGCAGACCGCCAAGTGGCCTAGCTATATCCCTCCCGAGCCTATGGACGCCGAGGACCCCCTGTTTCTCCTTTATACCTCTGGATCGACAGGAAAGCCTAAGGGTGTCCTGCACACCACTGGTGGTTTCCTTGTAGGAGCCGCCGCAACGGGCAAGTATGTGTTTGACATTCACGACGAAGATCGATACTTCTGTGCTGGTGATGTTGGATGGATCACTGGTCACACCTACGTGGTCTACGCTCCTCTTCTTTTGGGCGTTTCTACGGTTGTGTTCGAAGGCACACCTACATTCCCCAATGACTCTCGTTTCTGGGATATCATCTCAAACCACCAGATCACCCACTTCTACGTCGCGCCAACTGCTCTTCGCTTGTTGAAGCGAGCTGGATCTGACCCCGTCAACCATGACACCAAGAGCCTTCGCGTGCTTGGTTCGGTTGGAGAGCCTATTGCACCAGAGATCTGGAAGTGGTACCACGATATTATTGGCAAGGGCGAATGCCATATCGTTGATGTAAGTCAACATTTTCTTGCTGCTTTGGTAGGATCATGATGATAACTGACTGGCATAGACCTACTGGCAAACCGAAACCGGCTCTCACGCCATCACACCTCTGGCTGGTGTCACACCCACCAAGCCTGGATCCGCATGCCTACCATTCTTTGGTATTGACACAGTCTTGATTGACCCTGTCTCTGGCGAGGAGCTCCACGGAAATGGAGTAGAAGGCGTTCTGGCTTTCAAATCTACGTGGCCTAGCATGGCCCGAACCGTCTATGGTGATCACCAAAGATTCGAGGAAACATACCTCAAGGTGTACCCCGGCTACTACGTAAGTTCTCGCTCGTTTGATGAGTATAACAATCACTAAAACTGTATCTAGTTCACTGGCGATGGAGCTAGCCGTGATCAGGATGGCTTCTACTGGATCCGTGGCCGTGTTGACGATGTCATCAACGTCAGCGGCCACCGTCTCTCAACCGCCGAGATCGAAGCAGCCATTTTTGAGCACGCCGCAGTCGCCGAGTCCGCCGTTGTCGGAATTGCTGATGAGCTCACGGGCCAATCAGTCATCGCCTTCGTCTGTCTGAAGGAAGCCTACAAGACTTCCGAGGCCGAAGTGCACGCCGAGCTCAGACTGCAGGTCCGCAATAACATTGGTCCGTTTGCTGCTCCCAAGAAGATCTTCATGGTAGCAGATCTTCCCAAGACTCGATCTGGAAAGATCATGCGTCGTGTTCTGCGAAAGGTCGTTATGGGCGAGCAGGATCAGCTTGGTGATATCACGACCCTTTCTGATCCTTCGGTCGTGGCCAAGATTATTGAGGTTGTGCAGAAGAGTGGTTAAGGGTTCTGGAGATTTGGGTAGAACTGGACCGGATTTATCGAGAACTAAATTTCGGATACACATTAATTAGAATACTGTTCTTGGATACTTCCAAACGCAAACTTGTGATGATACCAGTTCAAACGTCCTCCATCCTGATGGTTGAAAACCCCACCAGGCATTGTACATTCAGATTGCTGCATTCATAAACCTTGAAAGACAACAAGGTGAGCGTATTGTGTGTAAGTATGACTTAGCGTTACAGACGTTATTCTCGGTGGGTATCGCGGCTCGTGAAAGAAGTCTTCAAATGAGTTGTGTATTTAGATAGAACTCTTACTATTCAACCAAGAGCCAGTGATAAAGTCCAGACCTTCTTTCAACCAAGGCTCTTGGATAGTGGCTTTGAAATCAAAACCATGGTCACCAGGCTGTATGGCCAGATGAAGTCGAGTCTTCGGATCCACCCTCCGCAGTAAATTGACCAGCTTTCTCGTACCTTCAACCGGTACCGCACTATCGCCCTCGCCATGCAACAGAAACAAGGGTGGAAAGAGCGGGTTGCCGGTCTTGTTTGGAGAAGATTGCGCCTTGATGCGTTCAAGAACGAATAACTCAGGCTCTTCGCCCAGAAGCTCTAGATAGCGGCCATTATGAACCACGGCCATAGCTGAGTCAAGCCGTACGGGCGGGTCTGCTTCGGTGATGGCAGCACTCCCTGAAGTAGCCGATAGGAACTCATCTACCGCACCGTTGCGATAATTTGGCACACCGACAATTGTCTTTTGATAGGATTGGGTGAAATGAGCTGCCTTCATATCAACCATCGGGTAGAGGGCAATAATTGCTCTGGGCCTTGTGAAACCCGACAGGACAGACTGCAGTGCTAGATAACCTCCTACAACACACATCATGGGTTAGCTCAGACCTTTATAATCGGGATTACTGGGCTCACCGGCGCTTTCGCCCACTAGGAGGGTTTGTGAAAGATTCAACTTGACTCTGGACTGTCCCACAGATGCAAGATGACGCTCAGGGCCTCCGGAATGCACCCATGCCCAGAAGTTTGCCATATCCTGAATGATATCGCGTCCCTTGACCTCTGGCAAAAGCCGATAATTGGGGCTAATAATAACGGCATTGTGTTCCTCTGCAAAATCGAGAACCCACTTAGAAAACCAAGCAGGGAAAAGACTTGAGCCCGTGATCTAGAATGAATATTTAGATCGATAATCTCAAGTTTGTGTTGGACTTTTACTTACAAGAAATCCTCCGTGAATCCTGACAATTACAGGCTGGCGATGGGTGGTTATCCGGCGAGGGACCAGGATATCTACACCAATGTTTACACCCGCCGACTCATAGTATGTACGAGTGATGTCAAAAGGATTGAATATGTCATCTTTGACACTGTGCAAAACGTCAATAAGGGCGTTGAACTGAGAATTTCGCTCTTCAGAAGAAGACGCCATTGGGCTTGATGCGACGCAGCTTGCCGATCGAAATGCTCTGAGGTGGTCTTGGCTGTGGATTCTCTTTTCGGGGTGAAAAGAAGAACGTCTAAAATGATCACTTGCCGAACTTCAAGCGCCCTAAATTCTTTTTACAGCAATACACTAATAGAGTATGGTTGGGTTGACGGCATCTTCCGAACCCCCGCATCATGTCCTTTTTTTCCTAATCCAGTATGAATGGAACTGATGGAAAGGCTGTAGTGGAGAAATTTGACCTACAGCATGTGGATGTTTAGAAAACTGATTGGCCCGGAGGGGAGGCCGTTGGTATATGATAAGTTGATAGCTTGATAAGTGGTAAGATATGCACCACAATGATTACTTGGTAAGGTAGAGTCCACGTACCTGATGCATGAAAACGGAGATGAAGAGAGAAAGCGCGGGACGTAGGGCGGTACGAGGGCCTGTCTAGGTCCTATCGACGTAAAGGCATACAGAGGAGTCGCACAGCGACATCATTAATTGGAGTATAATGCTATCTTTCGAGTTTTAGATAGTTCTTACAGGATAAGAGCTCGCATTGTTGCGGTTTTTTAGACTACGAGAACGAAATCTAACACTAGTTTTTAAAATGAGATAATATTGTTCAAGAACTAGATTTCCGTTGTGAACGCATCTATCTGACAGTCTCTACTTATCTCCCTTGTTCCCCTGCAACGCTTTGTAAATCTCGGTTTCCACGCGCTCTGCGCACTCTACTACCAATGCATCTATAACCATTAAGTCAGCACGTCATCACTCTTGATGCTCAAATACAACTTACCTCCATAAGGAAGAATCTGGCGAGCAATAATTCCACCAATATTGTTCTTACGATCAGCAAACCAGAAAAGATTAGCCAATCCCTCCCACGACGCCGTTCCAGCTGCACGGCCGGTCGCTTCTGGGAAGTGGCTGATTGAGAAGGATAAACCCCATCCTTCTGTGTGATCATCTGGCATCGGAGCCAATGGGGTTGGGTTTGCTAGCTCGGGTTTTGCAACAGGGACACACACGTTGCTAAATCGTGGCTTATCGGCGATTTGATCCGTGAACATGTCTAAGAATTAGGTGTTAGAGAAGAACTCCATAGAGACTGAGAGACATAGTTGAGTGAGATGATCTTACCTTTGACGGTTTCAGTCTTTAGTAGCCGTGTTCCTGTCTTTGCGTCGACGCCGTCATTCAGCAAAAGTGATATCAGTCCTAGGAAAATGTCAATAACGCAATCACGAGAGTTTGCTTTGTTCAACTCACTGCCAAATTCTGCTGGTCTTCCAAAGCATCCATGGCCTCCAGCACAAGGAACTCTTTCGTCATCCTGCGCAAGCAGTGGTCGCCGATAGAAGTGATCAGTGGTTTTCAACTTTCCATCAGGACCTCGACGATGCATATATGCCAGATTCAACTTTGCCTCCTTCGAAGGATGGAAGCTAACGTTGTTCATGCCCAGGGGCCGGAAGATATCTGCTTTGAAGACTTCGTCCAAGGACTTTCCATGAACACGTTCAATTATGACACCAATCCAATCCATTGAAACTCCATACTGGAACTTTTCGCCCGGCTGATTGACCAATGGCCGGTTCGCCAGATGAATGGCCTCTCCAGAAAAGTCATCAGCTCCAATTGGACGAGTAAACTCTGCTAGCTTCTCGTCTTCAAATGCATATCCAAGACCAGCTGGTTCATTGTCAGCGCATGTTGAATCCTTGATGTAGATCTTGGGATCGCTTACCAGTGTGAGTGAGAAGCATTCGCAGTGTTATCCTTCTGACCTTTTCAACGAGTTCAAATCCGCCTTCTGCATTTCTAGTCAAGACCTTAACGTCTCGTAGCTCAGGACAAATCGTCTCGACTTGATCCGCATCGTCTAAGCGCAACGTTTCCTGCTCAACAAGCTGCATGCATGCCACAGATGTTGCCATCTTTGTAAAAGATGCAAGAAAAAAGGTTGTATCAAGAGTCATAGGATCTTGAGAAGACATCCCCCTTGTTCCGGAGGCGTGTTCGAAAATTGGTTCACCATCATTTCTCCATGCAGAGTAAATGAGACCTGGGATTTTGCGATCGGCTTCCCCGATGGTGTACTCATCGATGATGCGACGCAGCTTGGTTTGAACGTCCTCCGACAAAGAGGAAGACATAATGTCGGATGGAACGATTTGAAGCGGTAGGCTAGTGTGTAGGCGTGGATCTTTAGATGCCCAGTCGGACAGTAACTTGAACGGTAAGGCCTAATCAGTCGGAGAGTCGGCCTTGGTTGTATTCAGTGGACTTGTAGTATTCTATTCAATCCTTCCGATTTCCGGAGTAAGAAGCTAGAAAACCAACGTGGCCATGCAAGGTTTGGGTAGGTGGGTAAGTGGATTAGTGCAAAGCCAGACCTCAATAGGTGCGGGGACGAAACACCAAGAATGGAGTTGAGTCTTATTTCCCAATTAGGAATAATGTTGAACCAGTTTACGTATCTCTAAGCGTTAAACATAGAGCCTCATTCATTTTGGGAGGTTCTAGTCTTGTTAGTTGACCGCAAATAAACCCGAGGGCTCAACTGGCGATTAGTGACAGCTCTGTAAAACTCTTGCCTTCATCGCTTCAATATCCATTGACATCAATTTCTATCACCATGTCCTCATCCGTTCAATACAAGTTCCTACCTGGACCAGTTGGAGAAATGCTGCGATCGGCATCTCTTGCAACCACAGCGACTATTCCCTTGTCAGGTTCTTTGGTCGTAACCACTGGCCATGTTGGAGTAGACATCAAGACTGGTGAGCTTATTACCAGCTCAACAGATGCCGAATTCAACGCCGTATTCGACTGCCTCGACGCAGCACTAAAGCATGCCGGTGTCACCAATGGTCTCGCTTCTGCTCACAAGTTGGTGGCTTACTTCACTCGGGCTGAGGATGAAGCAACTCTGCTAAACATCTTTCGCAAACGGTATCCGGGACATACCCCTACTTTGACTTCGGTGGTCGTTGCTGCCCTCGTCAATCCTGGTATGCATGTTGAGGTTCAAGCGGAGGCGATCGCAAATTGAGAAACGTATATCAAATGCATAAATCTGGGGATGAACGAAGTATATTCTGGTAGAGGCAGCACCCTGTATCAATTGGGGTTGGTATAGCACCAGATTGTTGTAAAGTTCGGGGTAAGCGTGGAAATGACTTAATTTATTTACTTCGCGCTCAGGATTACGACAGTGAGCCTCTTATGAGGTAAAGTGTTCGTTCAATCACCTAAACCAGAATTCAACAGATGGAAACTCCAAAACATTTGAAATCACACCATAAACTCCTTAAGACTTGAGAATAGCTGCATGCGTAGTCCCATTTGTACCCTCCAGTTTCCCTTTAGTTTGCGGCCCAGTCTTGAGGTAGCAATTACCAGCAGCCGGAATACCTGCTGCTGTATCCATATTGCTCCAGGCTGGAATAAATGAAACTGCCTCACACTTCTGTGATTCCCCACTAGGAAAGGTATTCCAGCTTGCACAAGCCTCGACACAGCCATGAAGACTGCTAGCAAACACCGAGTATACGGGGGGATTTGGTGCGTTTCTGTTGCAGTACATAGTGAACCTGGGAAAAGGCTTGACTATTATCCTCTGTTAGATTGATCATGGTGGATTAGTTGGCACTGATAGGACTCTTACATTCTGAAGTATATGTGGTGTCTGAAACCTCCTCTTCTTTTGCGGAGCAACCGTTCGAAATATCGTCCGCATCATCGTTGGTTGCAGAAGGAGAAACAGAAGTAGTTGTGGATGTTGGAATGACGGAAGCAGGGAGGGAGACATGTAGAGCTTTGACCTCTGACTCGGAATCTTGCTTTTGCTTAATGGTAATGCCAGTCACGGCGGCTAGCGCAACGACAGCTGCACAAGCAACTACCAAAGCAATGATGAGGGCGATGACCAAGCAAGAACATCTCCGTTTCGGCTTGTTCCCTGTATCACTAGCAGGAGCTGTTTGTACCTGTGATTCAGCTTCTGCCTTTGTGGGCAACGGCGACGATGATTGTTGGTAGTATTGTGAGTCGTTGCGGTGCGCATAATCGCCAGTCGGAGACGTATAACCGTTGTGTCCTTGACGAGACCAGTTGTCGTGTTCGCCGTGAGGGTAAATGGCTTGTGGTAAATCCGAAGGAACTACCTCAGGGGATGTATCGCACTTCAAGCATCGTCAGTATGTTATTCTCGAGGTCATCAAAATTGCTGGAGAGTGAACCAACATGCGTAGTCATCGTCACGGTTGACGGGCAATCAACTCAACACCACGAACAATCGGACAAAACAAGCTCTCCCAAAAAAACCGGGCCTTGAGAAACCCTGCCGAGAGCCTTATATGGTCTTGTTGCCGTCAGCCGTCCAAAACGTGTTTGGGGGCCGGGGGCCAAATTTTGCCACTTGCATATGCTGTGGAAGGGTCTCGAACATCAAGTGCACTCTACCCATGAATGTTTGTACAGCGTGGAACTTGCCAGCAGATGTCTGAGTACAACCTTGAAGAAAACAAGACTCTGTAGACCACCTATTCGTTGAGTCTGGTCTTACATAGATTCAGCCATAGTGGAGGTGAACACAAGTATCTGCAAGCCACTCTAGAAAGCCTGGCCTAGAAGTTGCGGCGTACCATACAATGGTCTAGGTTGCAGCCTTTAGCCTTGATCCATGGCCGTGATTGAATAACAAACTGTGGATGGGCGAGAAGCAGTCTAACAGATCACCTGCAGCACAAAACTTTGTAATCTCAGCTCTATTGCCGGTACTTTCTATCAATCCTTCAATATCACAAACATTGTCATCTATTTACCAGTCGGTTCTTAGCGTCATACAGTTCCTGAAGTATGCAAAACTTAGCAAAAGAAAGTGAAAGAGAATATTCAGTTCCAGGTAGGCGTGTTGGAGATTGAGATGCACAAGACTAATCAATTCAACAATAGAACCAGAGTCTAGCCACTGGTCCTTGTACAGTTGAGGGGTCAGAATCAGGCTCGGGAATAAGCAACTCAAATTTGTGAATCTCACAGCCTGCTTTTGCATAGCAAATAAGATGGCTGGGTGAACCAGTTTTTGACCAACTATATTGCCAAATTCTTGCCCAGCCGGATAAGGGAGCCGACGAATTAAGCAAAGCCAGACGGTGAAAAGGACATTGCATGTGCCTGTTAGCTCAAACTATTCAGCTTCTGGATTAAATGGCTGCTTTTCTTGCCACTTGGCTATCCCCAATCATAGCATTTCTTTGAAGCCCGTAAGACTGGTAGAGTTTAGAGTTTTCGACGCCAAACCAGTCGGGCAGTGCAGATCAATAGAAATATGCCATTTCCCAACATTAACTACATAACTCAGATGTTCAGTATATTCCATCCTTAGAGGACTCTTGTTATAAGAGAGTTATTCCAAAGTCTTGCGCCAAAGATCAGGTGTGTGAGTTTGGGGCGACCCCACTAATCTTACGGGCTTTAAAGAGATCTAGATTCCTCTAGGGGATTGAGAGGGCTTATGCATCATGCCGATCGTGGCCTACTCATGCGCCTTCACCACGGACACAAAGCCCGATATGACAATCTGTGAAACATGTGAGATTCCCAAAAGCCCGCACGAGGTGTCTGTTCGTTAGAAAAACAGTCGTGAGGCCATGGCTTAGTGACTGCACCAACGCTGTGTCACCACTCCGTACATCGTGAGGCATTTGTGGCCCAAATTTGTATTGAAGCGCTCCTACTGTTGATGCTGTGATTGCAAGGAAAAGCAAATTCGCCTTGTTGTTTCAGCCGCACGCTCAATTAACAGGGATAGCCCAGCTCGTCAGCATTAAGTGGCATGGGGGGCAATAGGGTCTGAGCGTCCAGTTTGTCCATGACGAGTTGTTACTGACGAGCTATTCATTTCGACCAAAAGTTTGTTAGCAGTTTCATCTGTAAAATAGCCTGATATTAGTCGTACCAACATTTGACGTGAACAACGACTAATTTGACATGGTTGGCAGACAGCAAAAATATACGAATCTGATTGACTTTCCCCGCATCCTTGGCAACTGAACTGACCCCCCTGCATTAGCAATGGTAGAGAGGAGTCACAGGTGCTGCACATTGCGAGGGTTCTTTGATGTTGAACACAGAATGGGCATTCAGTGCAGTTGCTGCAATGGCAGGCGGCAGGCCACAAAGGTGATAGGCAATCGAGCATTGGATATTTGCAGCTTTTTCTCTCGGCTCGACTACGGCCGGCCCCCAAATTAGATGGTCGGAATGTGACTCCGCGCGCATCATCATGCAGCCACTTCAGACAATCACTCTCAAATGATCATCCGATCTGAATCCTCCGCCTTATCCCCGACCATTTGCTCTTGAAACACGAGACACTAAGCTACATAGCCACGGTACTAATGTATCACTAATGGGATCGCCCAATTGATCCCCCATGAATAATCCAAATAACAAGGATCAATTCTCGTCCGCACAGCAACCCTAGCTCTAGACTAGAGGCGCAGCCGATGGTCCATGCGGACTGACCAACGATATTTGGCAGTTGCCAACTTTTCAAGGATTCGTTTTATACTCCTTATCAATTACCAGAGATTTAAAGCGAGTGCCATTCACTCCTGATGAGAACACCGTGAGGCTTCGTAGCACACTCGTCAGCATGCACTATCGCAGCCTTTTCCCCGTTCTTCTCATCAATTCCGTCCAGGCCTGGCTTCCTGAAGACCATGATCTAGCAGCGTTCAATCAGACAGCGCGCTTTGAGAAACTAGGCCGTCGCTGGGAACCATCTCTTCCTAATGGAGTAACAAAAATTCGTGGTGTCAATTTTGGCGGTAGGTTTTGTGTACACAATCCCATTCTCAAGTCGCCTACTAAGACGTTCAAACATAGGCTGGCTTATTTGTGAAAAATGGCTGCAAGAGAAAGCTTGGAAGGATAACTTGGGATGTGGTGAATCCAAATCCGAATTCGACTGCATGCGCGATCATTATTCAGGAAACCAACGCGAGACCGGAAACAAAAAGTTCGCGGAGCATTGGAGGGATTGGATCAACCCTGACACTGTCCAATCCGTTCATGATGTCGGGCTGAACACTATCCGTATCCCCATCGGCTACTGGTCCCACAAAGATATCGTCGATGCGAACAGTGAACCTTTCGCCGATGGCGACCGTATGCTTCCCTACCTCGACGCTGTCGTCAAAAAAGCTGCCGATCTTGGTATCTACGTCATCATTGATCTCCACGGAGCTCCAGGCGGTCAACAGGAAGACATCTTCACAGGCCAAGACAATCATCCCGCTGGGTTCTTCAATGACTACAACTTCGGTCGCGCTGAGAAATGGTTATCATGGATGACCGAACGCATTCACAACAACGACGCTTACAAGACCGTGGGAATGATCGAAGTCCTCAACGAGCCTGTCTCCAAGCACGATGCGAACAATCGCTATCCAGCTCCTGGACAAGATCCAGATCTGGTAAAGAAATACTACCCAGATGCACTTAAAGCTGTTCGCAACACTGAGGCCAGGCTGCAAGTCCGTGATGACAGAAAGCTGCATGTTCAGTTTATGTCTCAGAAGTGGGATTCCGGCGACCCTCGTACCGACCCTGTAGTTGCTAATGATCCTTTGACCGCATTCGATGATCACAACTATGTTAGCTTTGGATTCGAGGACAAAGACAGGGGTGACAAGGACAAACTTATGAGTCGCACATGCAACGACTGTCGTGTGGTCAATGGCGAAAAGTTTCTCATCACGGGCGAATGGAGCATGACCTCCAATGTTGATTGGCATGACCGCGACTTCTTCAGCGAGTTCTTTACGGCTCAGCAACAGCTCTATGAGAAGCCTGGCATGAATGGGTGGGTTTTCTGGACATGGAAGACTGAGCTTGATGATCCAAGATGGACCTACTCCTATGCTACTTATCTCGACTATGTTCCAAAGGATGCTGCGGGACTAGAGAAGAACGTTTATCGAGATGTTTGTTCGCGTTATAGGGATGGAGAGGACAAATGTTTTGGGAACTAGGTTTATATTAACTTGGCTCTGATCAGGGTCGCCAAACACTAGATAGTCGAACTAGTAAATCTCATCTTCAACCAATACCTCTATAAGCATCTATTATACTGACCTTCTTTGTCTTTTACAATCACTGTTGATTTGGCTGGGGCTGGGGCACACTGGGTGAAGGCCTAGGTTAAAGCATAAACTATTTAAAATAAGGTGATAGATAAGAAAGGAAATATTACAAGGTAATATTCACATCATTCATCAAGATGTTCCGTTTATCAACCACACACGCTATAGCCGGCGCAAGGTGCAGTACTTGACGGCTGTACTACCAGCGTTAAAAAATGAACCCGAAATCCACTGAACGGGAGACAAAAAGGCAACAGAGGCCCCAAGCGAAAGGTTGCTAGGAATACGAGCAATGATACAGAGTTCTCGCTTCGGACTTGCTGGAAAACTTCCCAAGTATGCATGAGCGGCTGCTCTGGGTTCTCAGCACGGAGAAAATGGCTCAGCCGCAGCGGAGGATTAGCTCCGTGGTCAGTTGCCTCAACATTAACGTTTTTTGCACCGACCCGCAGGTCTAGACCATATGTATTGTGCTCAAGAGTAAGGCATGCATTGAAATATTCGCTTTCACATTCCTTCGTCACATTCAATAGAGACAGTGACGCTCATGAAGTGCGGGGTAGCGGCAAGTAAGAACTATAATGTTAAGGACATGTCTTTTACCGCCCACTGTTTTCCGACAAGGATTTCTGCAGAACACATGCGCAAGCAATGGCAAAAATGTGGCTAGCTGGGAAGCGAAAAACAAGATTAAGGTTGGTACGTCTCATTTGAGAAGTTTGCTATACGTACATGTAGATAGAGACCGCCTTCTAAAGCAACGACATCCCGGCAGACGTGACAAGGCTTGCATGAAAACAAATAGTTCCACGGCCTAGGCCAATCGTAGTTCCCTGGACTTCGAATGGGACGGGCCGAGGCTCTAGTGGGAATAGTTTTAGCGACGGCCATTTGCCGATATCGAGATTGGCTAGTGAAGTTGGCACCTATGGTCTAATCAATAATGTCTCAGCTCAATCTTCAAGTCTTCTGCAACTTACTCAACCTTTTGTCTGATTGGGCTATATGCTCGGACGCTGATGTCCAGCCAGCCACCAAGCCTGAAGATAAGATAAATAAATCTTAGAGCGTCGTTATGTATGTCTTGCAGTAACCTCAACTCATAGCGCCGGCAACGGAGATATTGTCTAATGAAGAAATGGGCTAATTGCACACTAGCATAGTAAAGGTGTGCATAAGTTGGTGATGTATATGACGTGGATTGTCTTTTATAATTATGTCTAGTCAGCTAGCCACAGGGACGAATAGAACAGCCAGGTTCGTTTATTGACGCGGCGGTGAACAAGGGCCGATATCCGAGATAAGTAAGTTTCTGTTCGCAATCCAGCAGGAGCCACCTTGAGTGAGTCTGGAATGATACTACGAGATAACCCAGAAAGGATGCTCAGCTCGCCACATTCTGTTTTAGATCGGCGATGAGGTGCCACTTATATTAACTCCATGTTCGTAGCACATAGATCTTGATTCAAGTATATATACCTGTGGCTTCTTCGGCTTCCCAGACAGTACCGTAGACCACCGCACTTCACCTCTTACCAACAAGGTTCCTTGTTATCAACAAATTTCTCCTTTACGCAACCTCCAACATGAGCGTCTTTACAGCCTATCTTGTTTGTACCCCAAGTCCAAAGGACATTGGAGTGATAAGTGGCCCTACGAAAAGTCCGATATGGATTAAGTTTGGGGACACAAAGAACATAAACAACACACGAATTTCTGGCTACAACACGTACAACCCATCCCGTGAGTCAACATCTCATTGCAGCGAATAGTGATACTAACATACCTTAAGTTTATGCTTTGACAATTCACGCTGAAGTGGAAGATTTGAAACCGAAGCTTGGAAAATACCTTGAGGATGCGTGCTTCAAAGATAAGAATGACGATTACGAGCCAGTCAAGATTGAAAATAGGGAGGGTGAGGATGGAGAGACTGAGTGGTATAAAGTGGTGTCAGAGGAGACTTATAAGAAAGTGATTGATCTCTTCAGGGCTATTAACACTGAAACCTTTCCTGGAGTTTCTGCAGAGTTACTTGGCGTACGTAATACAGATGAAGGAGTGTGGGGAAAGGTTCTAACCTACAAGGGGAAAGCCCGAGAGGAGCTTGCTAAGGCTTTTAACGATTGCTTGAACGCTTAGAGGTCGAAGTTGAAGTTTGTTAAAATGAGCAGGGCTGGCGTCGCTAAGCTTTATACTTGGCAAATAAGAAAAGAACAAATATAATTACAGATGCACTATGATGGGATGATGTTCTGATTTCTAATCAGAGTAGCATTAGTTAACTTCTCAATTCAGAGAACACACTGATGGACCTTTAAATAACCCGACTCAGGTCTCTTCCGCTATAAGGCTGGCCAAAGGCTATTGGATACAATCAAGTACCATAAAACATCTCTCGTTCTGGGGCAAATCGAAGAATGGGCGCCGCGTTGCTTTGATTAAAGACCCTCATATCAGGATTCCAGGTGACAGCATCAAAGCCTGTATGCCTGGAGCCCAGCCTTCACCTCTTAATCCATTACTGTTACGATCTGTCATTTGGAAGACAGCAGTGGCAAATGTTGCAATTTTCTACCGCAAGAAAGAGTACTTTTTCGTTATCTCTTGACCTAAACTAGTGATTACAGTGGCACTGCTTATACTCTATCAGGCATGTTTCGGTAAGGGTTGTTAGGGTCCTCTAGCTCCTCCTCTACAGTCTGTATCGTCTTGACCACTTTAGCCGGGGCACCCAGGGCGATCGAGTAAGGAGGCAAACTCTTGGTGACCACGGCGCCAGCACCCACTGTGCATCCTCGTCCAATGGTTACTCCTGGAAGGATAACGACGTTGCCCCCAATCCAGCAATCATCCTCAATACGGATGGGATGACCAAATTCGACAAACTTGATCCTGGAGAGTACGCTTGTCTCGTGGCCTGCGGTGTAGATGTTGACATTTGGGCCCATCTGCACGCGGTCACCAATGATAACAAGGCTAGTGTCTAGAATGGTCAAACTGGCAAAGGACCGTTAGCCAGAATTCACTCAAACCTGGATTCTACCCGAGTGATTTGACATACCCGAAGTTCATGAAGCAGTTCTCCCCGATTGAGACATTGCTGCCGTAGTCTGGCAGGAAAGGTGGCTCAATGAAAGTCCCACTGCCGACTTTGCCGAGCATCTCGGACAGAAGTTTAATCCGCTGATCGGCAATCTCTTCAAAGTTGCCGGTGTTGGGGTCAAGATTGTTGAACTTGTAGGACAAGCCGCGAGCGTTGTGGCGACCCTCTAGCAACTTTGGGTGTAGCGGGTTGTAGCTAATGAGCAGTTCCCGTGGTTAGACGACGTTTAGCCCGACGGGTATGCAAGGGGGAGATAACTTACAGCATACCAGAGATCATCTTCTCGTACTCTTCGCACCAAGGGGTGTTCTTGAAGCCCTTGGCGAGCTCGATGATCTCTGCGTCCTTTTGCTGCGCAGCCATGATGCTATGACGTCGGTCTAGTTTGTGAGTGATATGTGACGGATAATGAAGTATTATCGAAAGGGAGACAAGATATATCGCACCAAAGATAGCACTGTTTACTTGTGAAACCGATACGTAGCTGGCGATTGTAGGTTAGTCGGTCAAGTTGGAGAAACACGGTTGCTCTTTAAAAGCGTGGGGAAGTTGACGACACTGAGGGCTTACTTCCGGAAAGGGAATTAAGACGAGACCCACGGAAGAATAATTACTCCACACAGTGCCGATTGAAATAATGAGCTTGATGGCTGATTAGTGGCGGTATCTACATACGAGGCGGACCCTTCGAGTCATTTTGAATATCTTAACCGTTCGACAAAAGGACATGTATAAGCCTGCAGTAGTGGCATCCACGGACCCGTTTGGTACTGGGATAGATACGACACAGCCGAAGTGTAAGTATTGTACCGGTATTCCAACACCGAGATGACCAGTCATCGCAACCGACTAGAAACTATGCTTTACCGTTCCCCCGCGATCCGGGGCACAATCTTGATCGCCGGGGGCGGAACCAGAGTGCGGGGGAGACCCCGTAGCGCGGAGATATGAGAGTTCTTGCAAATGATTGCTCGGTTCTCGGACGGTTGTCTTGCCTGGCGAGCTTGTTGGCATGGTCGGGCTTCCGGCTTCGCAGGTTATCTAGGCCGGCAGTATCTGCCGAAGACAACGTAGTCTGCCCGACAGAAGGGTATATTATCCTTAGTTTCTTAACTTTTCACTTCCTGTAAACTTCGTCCTCATCTGCTTTGTCACATCCACAATGGCTTCCAACACAGCAGTACAAACCCCACCCGACACCAAGCCTCCACCAATCAACAACTCTGATGTCGGTGTTGCGAGGATTGAGACTGTTGAAGATGCAGATGTCGTCAAGAAGCACGATGTCGACGACGACATGCTTATGGCTCAGGGCCATGCTCCTGCGATGAGACGCTCGTTCAACCTGTTGGGAACACTGGGACTCGGCTTTAGCATCACAAACTCGTGGGTATCTTACGCCAGTTGCTTCGGACAAAGTTTGCTCTACGGGGGACCTCAGACAACTGTCTTTGGTCTTATCGTGGCCTGTGCCGTGCAGTGGCTTATCATCCTTGGTCTTGCGGAACAAGCCTCGGCGTTTCCATCTTCAGGAGGTCAGTCATTAATGACACATGATACATCCCTCTGATTCCTTGACTGACCACATTCTTTGTTTACCTCAGGCCAGTACCATTTCACGTATATTCTAGCCCCCAAAAGATATCGACGATTTGCCTCTTTTGCCGTGGGTACTGTCAGTGTCCTCGGTTGGTGGGTGATTACCTGCTCTGGTATCTCGAATAACGCTCAGTGCATCATTGGCATGATTCTGTTTGCCAAGCCGGATTACGAACCTCAGAATTGGCATTCCTACCTACTATATGTAGGAATCATCTTGATCACGCGTAAGTCTACACCACTTGTGCCATTACGCGTTATACTGACGTTTACAAGTCATCCCCATCTTCACGATCCCTCAAAAACACCTCGGAAAGTGGACAGAAGGGTGTCTTGCAGTCTCTGTGCTGGGCTTCTTCATCGTCACTGTTACAATATTGGCAGTGAGCGATAGTTATAACCACCCGAACTTCATCACGACCTTCGATGGTACAAGCGGTTGGCCGAATGGAGTTGCTTGGGTCATGAGCATCGGCAATGCTATGTATGCCTTTGCAAGCATGGATGCCGTCATTCATGTGGCTGAAGAGATGCACCATCCTGGAAAAGCCCTTCCTCGAGCAATGTATGTCTAGCAGCACTGACTGCAAAAATCGGAGCATACTGACAATAGATCACAGGAACCTTACTATGATCATTGGCTTACTCACATCTGTTTCTTTTATCTTAGCCATGATGTTTGTCATAAAAGACCTCGACGCTGTTAGGGCCGCTCGGTTGCCGAGCCTTGAAGTCTTCCACCAAGCTACAGGGAGCAAATCAGCCGCGCTTGGACTGCAATCACTTCTTGTGATTGTCTTCTACAGTGAGTTGAGCGATATTCTGCTTCAGTTTGGAAACTTCTTTCTGACTATAGCCAGCATGCATGCCCAGCCAGTGGATCACTTGCGGCCGTCTGACTTGGGCGTTTTCCAGAGATGTGAGTCTTTTCCCCGCTCAAGGAGATTTGAAGTAACACTGGCGCCATAACAGCGCGGCTTGCCATATTCCAACTACTGGAACCACATTTCTCCTTCGCTTGGTTTCCCAGTTCGTACAACTCTGTTGTCGGCTGCTTTCTGTGTCATTTACGGCTTGTTGTACATGGCTAGTAACGAAGCCTTTAACTCGATCATCACAACTGCTGTCTTGGGTGTCAACATATCGTACGCTGTGCCACAAGCCATCACCTTCATCCATGGGCGCGAGAACCATTTACCGCCACGATCGTTTGACCTCGGCAAAGTCGGGGGCTATATCTGTAATGCGTGGACGCCGCTTTGGGTCACCACTATTGGTATCTTCATTTGCTTCCCAAATGCGATTCCAATAGATGCTGGCTCGATGAACTAGTAAATTAACATGGATTCTGGTTATGTGTTGTTTTCCCTGACCATTTCTCTAGCTTTTGTGTTGTACTCGGGTGCATGGCCATTATCTTGGTTAGTCTTTGGTATACTGTTCGTCGTTGCTTTGGTGGTCCTGCCATTGACTGGGAACTGCTGGGCGTGGATGAGTGATCATGAATCCTGGATATATAGAAGCTACTTTGGTCCATATGTTAGAGGAATACACCAAGGCCGCAAGACTAAAAGCAATTGCAATTCTATATGCAAAGTATCATTCGAAGTATATATACAATTGCATTTCTACGAGTTATCGGAATCCTTGCGGAGGCGTTCCAGCACCCAGCTTAGACTACGATGTCCAGCATCGCCTTCTAACCATGAAGGCGCTCTCCAAGTCCTGATTTCAGCCTTATATGAGTAGAGAAGAGCCAGCGACTCACTCGTGTTCTCATTTACAGCCCTCAGAATTTTTGCAACCAACTGCTCATCCTTAGAATCTGCCTGTTCAAGAGCTGGGAGCTTTTCTGGAAAACAGTATCTTTTTTGGACAAGATCCAACGCTGTTCGACCATATTGATCAGGTATGTTTGGGCTGGCACCGTACTCCAACAGTCGCCGCAGAACAAAATAGTTTCCCACTTCAGCAGCCATGGCTAGAGCTGTCATCTGGTGTGGACCCGCTGTGTTATCAAGCTGCTCTTGGCTGTGATATCGGCGCAGGATCTCGGCTATCATGATCCCTGTGACCTCGTTGTCCTCAGCGAACTCTGAGATATAAGGGATTGCGAAATGAAGCAATGAGTAGCGGGTATCTTCATTGATGTTTGTCATGAATCCATCGGACCCTTCACGCTCTGGAAGACTCAGTAAGAATTTGACCCGACGTAGGGCGTTCCTGGTGTGTCTAAGGAGCATTTCTCCCAAAATGTTTCTCTTTATCGATGTGGGGACTCGATCCCTATCTGCACCTTGGTCGTAGAGGTACCTTGCGACAGTCAAATTCCCACTGTAGGTGGCAACGAAGAACGCACTTGGGACATCCGGGTTGACTGGATCCAATGGAAGGCCCTTCTCCAATAGGACTTTGGTGAAGTATACATCATCATTCTCTTTAGCGGCACGATGTAGCGGATTCAGCCCATCGTTATCTACCGCATTCACATCAGCCCCTGCCTCAATAAGAGCCTTGAACATGGAACGATCACCGTGGGTAATGGCCAGGAACAAAGCGGAGCCGCCACTAGATATTCCCTTAAACCAATCATTGATCTGATCTGCGAATCCCAGCTCGAGACCAGATACCATGATGTCGAACGAACACTGGTGATAAGCTGTGGCGAGTACAGCTGGAAATTTCATGGCGCCAATTTGCAGGACAGTATCAGTACTCGCACCGCTGTCGATCAGGGCTTTCATCGTTTTCTTTGTCTCAGACTCAAAGTCTATTCCAAGGAGGCGTAGCCTTTGCCACCGAGGATCTCCGCGCACGACCTGGAAAAGAGGGCGAAACATCAAATCGTTCCCATTCAGCATCGGTTTGGGTGCATTTGCAGCTTCTCGCGCGGAAGGCTTCTCAAGAAATCGAGACACCACCGGTGAGTAGCACATCCGACAGGCTAATTCGAATGGTGTCACATTTGGTGCCTCATTATCTCCGGCTTCCATGGCAAAGTTTGGGTCAGCACCTAGTTTGAGGAGAGCATCTACAGCAGACAGCCTGCACTGAACCACAGCCCAGTGCAGAGGTGTGGATATCAGTAGACTGTCATCAGCCAACTTCGCTCCATAATGCGAGAAAACTATTGAACAAGCGGGTGAGTTTGGATCAGCGCCTTTACTGACGAGTAGAGCCGACACTGCTTCGTGGTCCTCGTCCTCAAAGGAACAGAGCCAATGCAAAGCTGTCACGCCTTTCTCATCCGCAAGCTCTGCAATGTTGTCGCAGTTGGGGTGTTCCAGAATAGTTTTCAACACGTCCTTGCGACCCAGTCGAGCAGCAGTATGCAAAGCGGTTTCGCCATTCGGCAGTGTTGTCTTCCCCAACTCAGGATTCTGGCTGAGACAAGAGGTTGTAATTTCTGGTTTGTTTGTTACGACGCTCCACAGAAGTAAGGCTTGGGCTTGTGAAAGCTCGATGTCGTCCAAGGATAAACTCTGGAATATGGAGGCTATCTCTTCACACGCCTCAGAGCTCACGCCAATACGGCTGAATTCTTCTTGTTGAGCCGTCTGGGTCACCTTCTGCCAGTCTGATGGCCAAGAGTCTTTCAGCTTTCGGAGAGCAGTGGGATTTCCAGCCTGGGCTGAATCGAGAGTCCAGATGCGCAGGGTATCCTGGTCGGGAGTCACTAGATCTGGGACGTCGGAGAATATGGAGATACAGAATGTGCGAGCCTTTTCCAAGCCTAAATGGGCCGCCTGTAAGACATAATACGCAGCTTGCTTAAGGTCGTATTCGAGTCCGATTTCGTCGATGTAACAATGGGCAAGGCTGAGAGCAGTCTGAGCTTTCTCAGTTTGACTGATTGAAGTAGAATAGATGCTCTTCAAGCTTTCCGCGATGGCGGCTTGAACTGGCTTGGGCGTTTTTTGCAGGACATTGGAGACCTTTGTAATCTTTAAAGCGTTAGCTAAATATCGTGACCTCTAATGGTTTGATAAGAATTTCATACATCTGGAATGAATTCTTCATCTCGTAAAAGATGCAGCGGTGTCGAACCAGATTGAGAGGCACCACTGTCATTAGGTCAGTCGTGAAGGGGCAGACGAACAGAATCACATACCTTGCGAGCGAAGCATCATTAGTCGGCTCGGCCAAAAAGCCCGCGCAATCCAAAACCAACTGATAAGCATCCTTAGCCGAAAATGGCCGTGATCTATCACCATCGTCGGTGTTGGTTGACCCAGGCAAGAGCTCTGTCATGGTTTTCTCAAGTCTCCCCTTTGACATTGACTCAAGTGCATTTTTAAGCGGCATCTCGTCCTCGTTGAAGAAGGAGTAAAATCGACGATGTACTGTTGGCAAGGACTGTGTTATGATGTGGCAAAACTGCTGTGGAGCAAGATTTATCAACTCTGATCCTTGTATCTCGAGTTCTTTGCGCAGAAATAGCCAGGCTAGGGTGATGAGCCAATCAAGTATAGTTCTTTCGGTCTGTTCTTCAGCTGAAGACGGTTGTTTGGCTTCAGATACGAACTTCGGTAGACGCTGGGACGCAGCTCTGAGACCTCTGGCGTCTGGAGTATCGTGTCCGTTCCTGCTTTTGACGATTGACTGCGTAATTTCAAGATGACTGATAATCCTGGACATATTCGAGAACCGTTTGGAAGGAGACAATTGCAAGCAGATAATAATGACTTTGGTGAGGGTCATGAGTGGATAACTCTCATTACGCAGACGATGAAGAACATTGAAGGCTGCTAGGCTCGCAAGCAAGTTGGAGTTTTTGATCTTCCTGGCATTCTCGAGTCTTTCACCATCCGGCAACGAGGCGTAAAAAGGGAATCCATCGCTGAGAATTGTCCACAAGGTCAAGCCGAAGGAGTAAACGTCCTGCTGGCGGAGATATTGGCTGGGCAACAGTCCCCCATCGGCCTCAGGTGCACGATAGACCTCGGTACTTCCGATGAGTTGTCCTCCCTCTATCGGCATGGCGAAGCCAAAATCGGAGATTTTGACAATGAATTTGCGGGTAGAATGCTTAAACACAAGCAAATTAGAGGGTTTGATATCTCCATGTACAATCCCTGAGTCGTGAAGTGCTTCGAGTCCTCTGGCTGTATCTAGGGCAATGTTCAGCTTCTCTTCCAAGGAATTACCATATCCTGCTTCTTGAAAGGCTTTAACGCTGCCATGCTCAGCATATTCGAGAACCAAGGCTGGAAGAACTCGAATTCCCTCCTCGTTTCCTGTGTCGTGGTACATGACAGCCAGTAGGTCGACAATATTCTCATGCTTCCGAATGGGAGGGTGACGTAGGATCTGTAGTTCCAAGGCAATATCTCCAAATGATACAGAGTTATCATCCTGTGTTCGAGGGTGCTTAACGGCCACGAATTCACGATTTGTAAAGATCTTGGAACTGAGACCAAGCGGGAATGAAGAGGCTTTGACTTTTCGAACATCGAAGGATCCACCTCCTAGAGAGACATCCTCGAAGCCCGGGGCTGTATTTGATATCACAGGATGTAAGCCTATGTCGTGATGATCATTGGCGAAGCATGCTGCCATAAACCCCGCAAAATGAGGACAATTCGTGCCGACAGCCTGAGGAGTGACAGGGGTGTCATGTCCAGTGGAGTCTGGGTCCTGTTGTCGAGGTCGCTCCCTAAAGGTCAAGACTGAGGAGAATTCCATGGTGAATAGAGCTGGAAGACATAAAAAGCATAAAATCTCTCATACTGGACCCGACGAGACCGAAATGCCATCATCCTCAAGGTGACACATGACCTTGGAGACATCAGGCAACCAATGCATGTCTGAACCGGATTATTAATTAACCCTGCCAAGGAACTCCTCAATTAACCCCGCAGCCTGATCAACCTGATGCCTGCAAGTTTGCCCACAGCCACTACCATCTTTCAGCTCCGCGGACAGCCGACACCTGCAGCTACGATAACAAGGCTTACCAATGGTCAGCGATCTAGTGGACTTCCAGGTCGGAGTGGCCGGACTGGGTATTGGGGCTTTCGGTGGCCTCATCGATGCTTTCACAGCCTGCGCAAAGATTTATGGCCTGTGGAAATCACTTCGTGGCCTTGATGGCTACCTTGGGCTTCTGCGCACAAAGCTCATTCTTCAAGAGGCTCTGCTAGATCAGTGGCAGAGAGATTGGCTAGATTTTCCGAACTCAAGACAATCGGATCTCCAGAAGCGACGGATTCTCCAAAGACACCAAGACGCAGTTCTCGCTTCCTTGTTGACCGTCAGAACTCTGCTCGAAACATTAGAGCCTCTTCGCGAGGCTTCGGATTCAGAGCATGCACTTGAGCGTCTGAAATTGGCCACTGGAGGAGCGTCTGACCATGAGAAGACGCTAACGCAGATCAGCGCGGTTCTAAGCGACCTGTATCGTCTGCTACCCACTCGCGATCCAAATGTGGCACTCTCGCAAACTGTGCTTTCATTAGAACACATCGACAGCAACTCTCAATGGCTGCTCGAGGACAGTGGCTCTACTCAACACGCGCTGAAACCAGAGACACTCAAAAGAGCCATCACTTTTCGCCGGCTCGGATATGATCTGGACAGGGACCTGGAAGAACGAGTATCTGCTTTCAAAAACAGCACTGGGAGTTCAGATCTTACGATTCGTCCAGACAGAGTCAAAGTCACAAAAGATGACGAAGTCGCTGGCGGACTCCGGAGCTTCGGCACAATTGATTCCAACACTCCGGTGATAATTGAGTGGAAGCGATACGATCTGACCTGGAAAGGTCAGAAAGGAATCAGACTTAGAGGGAGAATTCAGAACATTGCGCGACTCTTACACGCCGACTCGAAACCCGAGGAGCTTCTCACTCTTGACTGTCTGGGAGTATTTGAGGACATTGAAAAGAGCAGATACGGCCTCGTCTTCGAGTATCCACCTGGTTTTGGACAGGCACAGATGGTGTCACTCCAATCACTGGTGAAGCAGCCAACGCCCGAGACTCTGCCCACTTTGGGTGATCGATATCGCATGGCTTATGCATTTACATCCTCACTTGCCATCCTGCACGCTTCAGGGTGGCTACACAAGAGCATCCGCAGCCACAATATCATGCTGCCCATAAGAAACAAACGGCCGGTCTGGTCTCGACCATGCCTCGTTGGCTTTGACTTTTCTCGTCCAGACTCAAGCGATGAAACTACTGAGAAGCCAGAGCAGAGCGTACGCTACAATTTATATCGACATCCATCCGCCCAAGGAATTCCTGGAGAGTCATTTCGCAAGGGCTTCGACATATACAGCCTTGGAGTTGTTCTGGTTGAGGTTGGCTTGTGGCGATTGGCTTGGAATTTACGCCGCGATGACGAGGACCCGTCGAAGTTCCGGGAGGTGATTATAGGCAAGGTGAATGACAGGTTGGCTCACTTTATGGGGACTGGGTATCAGGAAGCAGTACTAAGCTGTCTTAATGGTGATTTAGATCAACGGGATGGGTCGGTAATACGGGCCTTCTACAATGAGGTTGTTGAGACGATGTGTTCGTTAGCTGAGTCACAGCCGTAGTGATCGCAGCATCAGTGGTTGGTAACTAGACTTTGAAGTTGACAATGGTTGGGTTATGAAAGCATATATATCAGGATACGCTGGGTTTGGTGATTCGTTCCTGCTAAACGCTTCATTTTATTGGTATAATCTACACTCTACTATCTCTAAGGACAATTTGGTATTTACAAATATCCGTCAATCCATTACACGGTTTAGCCAAGGTGAGCGTTCTTATTGGGGCGACCACATCACAGCTTGCTAGAAGCAGCCTTCTTTCTAGCAGCATTGATCTCACGATGGGCTTGCTGTGCATTGAGACTACCCTGCTCCAATGCACCATCAATGGCAGCTCGCCATCCATGAGCCCAGTCAGCCGACGCGAAAAAGATGTTACCGTGTCGGCTCTGAAGCTCGTCCTGATATTTGGACATGTAGCCTGGCTGCCACCAAGCAGGGCCGCCCTTGGAGAAAGGATCTGTGCTCCAGTTGTGCAGCAGCTATATACTGTTAACCATGTTCATCAGAATGTGGAGAGGTTCACTTACCAATCTCTTCACATCCATGGGATGGATCTTGTTGAGAGCATCGATGGTCTTTTCAGCATCCTTCTCTGGTACAAAGGTTGCTCGTTCGTCTGCACCAAAGGCAACGACATGTACATCACCGTTTGGTAGCACGCCATCCCCATAGCCATACATGAGAAGACCAGGGAACCGCATACCATTCCACCTCTCGAGCTCTTTATTGCTGACATCTGCATGGATTTTGGTCATCTGGTTGACGTGCCCGATATTGATGGCCTCTTGTCGGCGTTGGGTGAGTGGTGGAGAGAATTTCACATCCTTCAAGACGTTGAGAGGGATGGTGTTGATGATTTTCTTGGCACGGAACACATCACCGCTGGAAGTTGACACAGTTACTGGCCCGTCTCCAGAAGAGTTCTGTTCGATGAAAGCAACCTGTGCTGAGAAGATGTATTCCAGTCCATCTCCAAGTGCCTCTTCAAACATGCGCTTTGCGAGTGCAGTTTGGCCATCTCGTAACTTATACCTCAGCCAAACATCGGCAAAGTTATCGGAACTGTGCATAAGCAAAGCATGTGAGCGGATCATGTCCCATAGACTGGACTCCTTCATGTTTCCACCAGAGATATGGAGAAGGAGCGAAACGAGAAGACCTTGTTCTTCAGTTGTGAGTCTATACTTGATCACTTCGAAGCGGTCGTGGCAGGATACTTGATCCCACTTCTCGACTGTGGCTCGATCGACGATCGGATTGTTCAACTGTGCGTGAGGGAGGGGGCAGATTGTGCGGCCAAATTGGCCATCAACATTGACGAACATGTCCCAAGCCTTAGCCTGCATTGCACCAGCTTCTTCGTGGCTGAGCTTGCGTGGTGTCGCGCCTAGATTCCTCAGTTAGTAAAACAAAGTAAGCTGTCAAAGTAGAGGATTATTTACCTGGAACATTGATGGTATAGTAGCCTTTGTGCATATCTGGGCTTCCCGTGGTGATCAAGTCACGATCCATGTTATATCTGGTCATCTCTCGGAACAAGTAACCCATGTGATGGGTAACCCAGGTCCCTCCCATCTCATAAAGAAACCCTGGATCTCGTTAGAATATGAAGCGAGCTGGAAATGAGACGCTTCTTTCTCACCATCTTTCTTAGCGGTATACGTTCGACCACCGATGCGATCCCGTGCTTCCAGGAGTAGGACAGAATGATCTGAATGCAAATATCACCGGTTAGCTTTTTCACAACTCATATACAGCACACCACGTACTCAATTGACTAAGATCACGAGCAGCGGCTAGACCGGCGTATCCGGCTCCAACAACAAGAGTGTCGTAGACTTTGTTGTCCGTTGAAGAGACTGAGCGTTGGGGCGAGATAACGGCATCACTTTCAATACCCGTCTTGAAGCCAGTGTGAGGCTCCCAAACATGGCCGTCTCTAGTCTTGGGTGTCATGTTGGAAGAGTGGACGTGGATAGTTTTGGCAGTGGAAATTGATTGGCACAATCCGGGGAACGTTCACATTGGTAGGAATTAAAACAAAATGCTCTAACGCAGGTCGATCTGAAAGGGTCTGCCTGATGAAAAACCGGCGTAACTTTATCTAGTTACCGTAGGGTCGTTCTGCACAGTATGTATTTTTTACCTAATCAAGTTTGGTATCTCTTCGCTCGGTCTAAACCTGCAGCTGGCACTACTACCGCTTACGGCGGACTACTGCGGGGTTAGTTGAGGCTCGGTCTATTACCCTTTTAGGTATTAAGAGATGCTCCGCACGGTTTTCTCTTACTACCGAATTAGGCATTATGACGAACTTCCACATCCATTGTTGACGCCACAGACACGTCTCGGATTGGAGAACTCAAACGTGGAGCTGCTGAATTAGACAATTCTCAATTGTCGTAGATAAAACCTCGTAGCACGGCCCGTTGAATGAGCAAGGCCATACCTGAATCATACCATCCAACCTTATACCTTAGGGACCATACCACACCACACAACATCTTAGCATAACTTTATACATCCTTCAGCAAATCAATTCGAGAAAATGCCTGACTTCACTGGTCTCGAGCTCACTGGCAAGACTGCCATTGTCACTGGCGCATCCCGGTAAGATCCTTAACTTCACCCACCTATACACATTCCCCAAAGGTCAACCAAGATGTAAGACCTACTAACATTCTCCAGTGGCCTCGGTGCCGGCATTGCAATCCTTCTTGGCAAGCGGGGCGCCAACGTCGTAGTTAACTACGTATCTCCCGGGAGCCGGGAGCGAGCTGAGAAGGTTGCCAAGGAGATTGAGGGCAATGGCACCAAGGCTATTGTTGTCCAAGCCGATGTCAGCAAGTCTGAGGAAATCCCCAAACTCATTGATGCTGCGCTTAAGATAAGCTCCACTGGCAAGATTGAGATTCTTATTCACAAGTAAGTGCATACTGCTGGCCGTTTGCAGAGTCTAGATAGCTTACCTTTTGCTTTTAGTGCTGCCCAGGGTAACGAGGCCAACCTTGTTGACACAACGGAGGACTTTTATACCCGACACTTTGACGCTAATGTCAAGGGTCCCATTTTCCTGACAAAGGCAGCAGAGTCTCACTTGCCCAAGGGTGGTCGCATCGTCTTTATTTCTTCTGCGGGAGCTCGTCTCGGTGTTGCTGGACAGACCGTGTATGCTGCTACCAAGGCTGCTGATGAAGCGCTGGTGAGAGTCTGGGCAAAGGAGCTCGGACAATCTCACGGTATCACTGTGAACTGCGTGAACCCTGGTCCCATTGCTACAGGTATGATGATCCAATTCTTTACTATTCTTTGATTCACTGCTAACGCGTATTTTCAGATCAATGGTTCCAAAGTGACGAGCAGTTCCTCAAGGATATGCAGCCATTGATTGACTCAACGCCTGCTGCGGCGCGTGTTGGTGAGGTTAGCGATATTGCACCTCTGGTAGCTTTCCTCTGCACAGATGACGCCAAGTGGACGACTGGTTCAGTTCTCTCTGCCAACGGTGGCCTGTATAACTAAGACATGAAAGGTAGTCAGTTTAGCGAGATAAATGACAATGAAATGTCCTAGATATAATTAAAGAGTCATTTGATAAAGTTCAGATACAGGAAATTGACATGTGAAACGCAAGTGGTGGTTATAAATTTCAGTAGCTGTAGTCGAAATAGCATGGTTGGCCTGGGGAAATGTTAAAGGACTTCTTTGTCCTCACTATTATCATCCAATCAAATATTTCCTGTCAACATCTCTCCACTGTCGCCTTATCAAGCCAAATCAACTGTCAAATGTGTTTCAACATCCTGACCCGTCATGTTACCGAGTCCCTCCGCACTCCAAGTTAGTGGGTAATCGCCACTCAGATGCGCACTGTAACGGCTGTGATGCCGTGCTTTAGGCCACTAAAAGTTAGCGGGGGCGTCCAAGCTAGTGATGGATCCATTTTCCCCTTCAGCTTGATGAGCTTCCTTAACATTCCCCCTCTCCCACTCCTCATCTCCAAGTAAAGTTGTTGGTTTTCTTGTTTAAATCTCACTTTTCTTCATTATTCTATACCCCGAAATTACTAAGTCGAACATGTCTCAAGTCAAAGCTCCACGGGAGTTCAAGTTTGTCGGCGCCTACAGTCGAAAGAGACGTCGTCGCGACGGAACAGCTCCTGGGTCCATTGATTTTGTCGGACCGACATCTCGCGCAAAGACTAGAGCTGCAACATCACGAGCTTCGACACCGAAACCGCAGAATGAGGCTGCTCCAGTTGAGCCTGCTACGCCTCCTTCAAGCTCCAAGTCGGGAGAAGCCAGGGAAGGGAGTCAAGAGAATGATGTCGAGAACACTACTCCAACAGCACAAGCACCAGAGGTTCAAGTACCTCTCGCCACGACTCCTCTAGTCTGCCCAGAGGCTGCCAATCCCTTTGATCACGACATGATGATAGACGAAGGCTTGAACAGTGGAGGCGACATAGATTGGACATATTCGAGTTTAATGAATCCATTTCTAGATACAAGTCCTTCATTTATGGCCCCTTTCGATCAGACCAATAACACCCAGCTGCCACTTTACTTTGGACCTGACATACCATTTATCCAACTTGGAGATACTCCGTCAACCAATAACTCCCCTCAGAATACCTTCATTGGTCCACAATTACCACCCAACGAATCCGATGGTACAGCAGGCGAATACGATCCAATTGCGCAAACACACGCAATTGATGAGCCGGTTCTGCCGTTGTTGAACGCTCATGCAGCTCCAAGTAACATCAGTGACACCATCACGCAGTTACTAACTCGATGTACGTCACAGGATCTACTTCAATTTTCTTCGTGTATCCTGACAGCAGCTAGATGATCGGGAGTTCTGTGTTATGCCTCTAACTCACGACTTTGCCGCCAATCCATTTCGATTCGATGCCGAGACCGGTCGGGGCTCGCAACTTCTACTCCACTGCATACTGGCTCTTTCTTATAAGCATATCAACCGAGATACGGGTTCTTGCGCCGGAGAGGCTAAGATGCATAAGAAGAAGGCTCTTCAGATGCTAAAATATATGGAAGGGGTATCGCAGGCTTCACCGATGGAAGCGACGTTTCTCGACGCGGTACTGATCCTCATGACACTTGACGTAAGCTACATTCCGAGATTCAAATCATTGATCCGTGATACTAACATGTTTGAAGTGTGCGACATCTGCCCATGGGCCGTGGACGTGGTATTTGAAGCGCGCGCATAAAATGATACAGGCTGCCGAGTTTTGTAACATGCAAAAGACACCTCGGATGCAAGCGCGTATAGAGATGCTCGTGTGGTATTATCACCTAAAATCTAAACTCTGTCAGCTTTCTAACTCCATCATAGGTGGGACGTTACCCTAGCACTCACAAGCCGCCAAGGTTGTGTGCTTTCGGAGTCGACAATAATCAGCTTATTCAACCACGATAAGACAAGCGACGAGACATTCTATAGCGTCTCGGGATGTCCAGAAGCCTTGTTTCGACATATGATACGTCTCGGATCATATGCAAGGGAATTCGAGCTCATTTCCAACATGACTTGTGCAAAATTCGATATGGAACACGTTCTTGGGATGGAGAAGGAGATTAGAGAGTGGACGGATCCTGAGTACGGCGATCTTCCGGATCAGCTCGTCTCAGATACTTCGGCGTCGCAAGGTTGTGATATCGGTGATGTAGCACACTATAAAGAAGACCTACATCACTGCGCTGAAGCTTGGCGATATGGCCTGTTGATCTATATCGGCCGCGTCTTCAAGTGGCAGCGTGATCAGCCTGCACCATCCATCTTAGGGTTTCTTGCGCGCAAGGCTCTGAACCACGTTACGTCTTGTAGGTATAGCTCGATGCTTCAGAAACAGCTGCTTCTTCCTGTTTTTCTGGCTGGCTGTGAGACGACGGATGAACATCTGCGTCAGGCTGCTAGGACGTATTGCAGTTGGTGGAATGAGCGGACTCGATACGATATGTTCCTCACAGCTAACACTCTGCTCGAGGAGGTTTGGACTGATGATAGTGCCAATTCGTGGTGGGGCTCTGTCATCGATCAAAAGAGTCGTTCGAATGTCAATTCGGGGGATTCTCGACAGTATCTGTTCGGATGATTTTCGTTCAGGTTCGTCAATTCGGTCAATCGATCAAAGGGGCCATCTACGTTTGTTTTTGTGCGTCTCAGGGTCCGAAAGGTGTCGGTCGCAAAGGTATTCTCTTTTCAAGGCGTTTGTTGGAATAGGTAGCACGGCCTTCGTTAGGACAGAATTTGTGTCGTCATAGTTGGGAGTCTGCGAATTCGAGTAAGATAACATCTGTCAACGAGACGGTGTCACCAAAATAAAGTTTGAAAAGGCGTCGTTCGATGAGAGGAGATCAATATATGGCTTTTTTATGGAATGAGAACAACATTTGCTACAATGGGTACTATCGATTTACCGAATGAAGTGTTTCGGTCAGGAGGCTAGATCCTATCCTGGGGCAAACGAACCCTCTGTCGGCGCACAAGCTCCTATCTTATCTAATCTGTTATCTCCAGGTCCCCTTTGAGGCGCACAAGCAACCCCCCTGAAGATATTGATGGCTTTCAGGTCATGCTTGGCGCCAGTGTCTCTTGCTTAGCCTGACGAGGGCCATGCTCTAGCTGTGTAAGCCTTAAGTACTTCGGTGAGGTATTGATGCAAGGTAAACAACCCCCAGCCTAACTTCTTACTGTTTGTCGGCTGTCGGTTGAGTTCTCAGGGATGACGATGCGTCCAAGATGTGTTTTTTTTTGTTTTGTTACAAAAGTAAGCTCCATCAGGGAAACAAGAGCCAAGTCACACAATTGAACTCTATCTGTTGCAACGAGAGAATCTTTGTCTTTCTGTTACTATAACTGAGGAATCTAGATTAGTGGCGTAGGATCCGATCGCTCACAGCCGAGCTTTGAGCCATTTGATAGTGTTGTCGTTCAGATCCGAGTATTTCGCCACGTCTATGGAGCACCCCCGCAAAGAGGCGCATGCACACGCATGCACTATCGTTGCATACCGAAAATCGTATTAAGCTCATGGGCCTATCTCTCCTTTCAGGTGTCTGCACGACTATCTTGTCGTCTAAGGGCCAGTCATTGACTCATTGGTACTACGTGATGTCGGCTGCGGGGCTGCCGAACTACCCAAAGAGGAATTACGCGATTGAGCAACTACGGTCTTCGGAACCCGTCGGGCTACGGAACCCGTCAAGTGGCATCGGGATTCGAACCTGGGGTAACATTGATGAGAACCTTCGTTGTAAATCTTAAGCCGTTTGCAAACATCTACATAAGCAAAGCTTGGAATCGTGCCCTGCCAGATTATCGACATCACCTGCCTCACACAATTATACGATATTCACCTTGCTTACCAGCTTGATACCAAACACCGCTTACTTTACCAAGACCTTTCACTTAACACAAGACCAAAATGGCCACCATGGATGAGGTTTTCGCTGGCTACGCCAAGCGACAGGCCACCCTTGAAGCTAGCAAGAACGAGATGTCTCAGGGAATTGCCTGGATCGAAGGAGAACTTGTTCCTCTCCGCTCTGCCCGCATTCCTCTTCTTGACCAGGGTTTCATGCATAGTGACCTGACCTATGATGTACCTTCGGTCTGGGACGGGCGCTTCTTCCGCCTCGATGACCATATCGACCGTCTTGAGGCCAGCTGCAAGAAGATGCGACTCCGGTTCCCTATTCCTCGGGATGAGATCAAGGAGATCTTGGTTGAGATGGTCGCCAAGAGTGAGATTAAGGACGCTTTTGTTGAATTGATCGTCACTCGTGGTCTTACGGGTGTTCGTGGAGCTAAGCCTGAAGAGCTTCTTAACAACAACCTTTACATGTTTGTTAAACCATATGTTTGGGTCATGGACCCTGATGTCCAATACCATGGTGGTAAAGCCATTGTCGCACGAACCGTCCGACGGGTTCCCCCTGGCTCTATTGATCCCACTATCAAGAACCTTCAGTGGGGTGACCTGGTCCGTGGCTTATTCGAGGCCAACGACCGTGGCGCCACTTATCCTTTCCTAACTGATGGCGATGCCAACCTCACTGAGGGTTCAGGTTTCAACGTTGTTGTGGTGAAGGATGGTATCCTCTATACACCTGACCGCGGAGTCCTGCAGGGAATCACCAGGAAGAGTGTTATTGACGCCGCAAAGTCATGTGGATATGACATCCGGGTTGAGCACGTTCCAATTGAGGCGACTTACCATTCTGACGAGATTTTGATGTGCACAACTGCTGGAGGAATCATGCCCATCACTACTCTTGACGATAAGCCAGTGAACGACGGAAAGGTTGGACCTATTACAAAGGCTATTTGGGACCGGTACTGGGCTATGCACTGGGAGGATGAGTACAGCTTCAAGATTGACTACTAAGAAGCGGAAGCATTACTTGATATGTAACAGTTAGAATGGTTGAATAAAATAGCGCATGACATATTTACTATGCAATTTCTCTGCTTGATTGATGTCCAATAATTCTCCGATGTCACTTGCGCATAACTCTGGAGGAGTGAGAGTTCTCTCACAGCCCAGTTTCAGAGGACTTACCGCCTTCGTGTCATTAATACAGCCTGTGACTCATCAAGCGCGCCGTAGTGAGAAACCTGGAGATCACAAAATGATGATAATAGCTTATGAAGAAATAAAAGAAGGGTTGTTTGCACGTAACATAGTAAGTGAAAGATCACCACCAAGATCTGTGTCTTAGAGAGAATCTCACTGGGCTAAGGTAGGCATGTCTTTTGATGACTCTAGCTCTTCCACTACTGCGTGTGATTGATACTTGCATACATTTTGCAGTTCTTTCAAACCGGAAGATCTAATATTACTAAGTATAGAAGTACGCAAAGTTTGTCCGGCACTTGGGGCAGTAAATTAATCAGTAAGGACTCATCAGCGCACGTTTTTCTGTGCCAAGGGCAAGAATGCCGTTTCTCTGCTACCCCCGAGCGAAGCCTAAGGGATAATTCAGATATGATTTGGCAAGTAACTCGTAAGATACGATAAATAAACACCCGCATGCGGTTTGACTGCTTTGAGTAAACTACCCATGGCAATGAGGGGAGGAGTTGCACCTGAGCTTCTAATACCGTATCAACTCTCTAGAACCGGAGAATTTTGAACCCAAAGCCTACCTTCCTACCATTCTTGATTGTGGAGACCCCAGATTACTAAACTTAGTAGAATTAGGCCCTTCGCTCTGTCTGGTTCTTCTGAGTACATACCGTAGTGGTTGTGTACTTCCATATTAGGAAGTAAAACAGTCTCGATCTCGGCCTTGCGGGATACCTACCATCCAATCGAAAAGTCTGTATAGTTGGCCAATGTTATATTACAACATCTCCAAACTGCAATAAACGCCTTGACGGGAACTATTGGATTAAAACAAGTTCTTTGAGTCCCCTACAGCGCCAATCAACTCGAACAACTGAAGAAGTGGTCATTGTTTAAAAAACTAAAAATGAGCGCGCGCGATAACATCGTTATCCTCGGGTAAGTTGAATTCCCAAGTCTTCATTAGCGTCTGGTTTCCAGTCCCTATTCTATGAGCTAGTGATACTAAAAGGAATGAAGTGCAGGAATCATCGGCCTTGACGTCGCCCTGGTCCTAGCGGAAAGAGGCTATGGGAAATCGATCACAGTGATTGCAGAGCATATTCCTGGAGACACAGCCACGAATTATACCTCCCCGTGGTGAGTGCCATCGCTTCTTCGCATTTAAACTTCATTCGATTCTTACTCTGATATAGGGCTGGGTGTAATTTCTCAGCTATTTCGGGCACAGATGCCAATGCCCTGAAATGGGACAAGGCTGGGTACTTCCATCTGAGCAAGTTGGCATCCGAACGGCCAGAGGAATCGTTCGTGCGTCGAACGCCATCCACTGAGTATTGGGATGGCAACGGTCCCGGCGATAAAATTCAGGCCATGTCCGAATATCTCGAAGACGTGAGTTGAAAAGCAAATTTGCTTTATGGCTCCCATTAACAAAGTACAACAGTTCCGACAGCTCCCAGACTCTCAACTTCCCGAGGGAGTGAAGCTGGGCGTTTCCTTCACTACTCTCACAGTCAACGCGCCTAAGCATTTGCTATACCTTTATAACAGGTTGCAGAACGAGTATGGCGTTCGTTTTGTCCGACAGAAGCTACCCAACATCCATACCGCATTCTTCAGCCAAACTACGCAGGTTGTGTTTAATTTTACTGGAAACGCCTCGAGGTCGTTACCTGGTGTCGAAGACTCCAAGTGCTATCCTACAAGGGGACAGGTGCTCTTGACTCACGCGCCCGAGGTCCACACTAACATCATGCGACACGGAAAAGATTATGAAACCTATGTGATTCCTCGGCCATTCTCCAAGGGTCATGTAATCCTCGGCGGATACATGCAAAAAGGAAACGGGTACGTGATCATATTTCTCCCATCTTGAAGCTCAAGTTCGGCTAACAAGCTCTCTTAGTGACGGTGCCACATATTCATATGAAACGGGATCTATCTTGGATCGCACAAAAGAGCTTAGTGCTGAAGTCAGAAATGGGGACATCGATGTTATCGCTGCCTTTTCAGGTCTTCGACCTTCTCGTGAAGGCGGCGCTCGAGTCGAGAAAGAAGACCTGACTGTCGCGGGCCAAGTACGCACAGTTATTCATAACTACGGTGCGGGTGGTACTGGATTTCAAGCGGGTTATGGAATGGCGATGGATGCTGTCCGTGCCGCCGAGCCGATTCTTTCCACGATTCAGGCTGATTTGAGGTCGAAGCTGTAATACTTGGCACTCACGTAAAGACTGTGTCAGAGACCACGAGAAAGTCGACTAATTAATTCGGCCACTTCTCACTGCGACACAGTCTTTCTTTTAGTGTCTAATAGAGAAATGACGATAGGATCTGTATTTTAGCAGTCTTGAGTTGATGTCCCTATCTCTTTGATGCCCAAATGTACTCTCTCAGTATCCTCAGGGACATCTGACCAATTGGCTTGTATCAATAAAAGATACTTGTATGCGCACCAGAATCAGTCCCAGATCAAAGTACCAGCTATTTAGTGCTATACGGGTGGAGACTTGATATAACACTATTTCTTAGTGGCTTGAGAGGTTTCCTTACGTCGCTCTGATAGATAGACTACGCGTCGCGTATCCCGCCAGGATTTATAAGCAGCACCCACAAACCCTCTGATGACCGGCTCCCACACCCCACTCATAGTGGGCTCCCAACTATTATAAGAAGCAGACAGCTGCCATGTCGTATCTACACACTCATGCAAAAGACGGATCATCCTATAGCTCCCGTCAAACATAGTCATCCCGTCGTTATTTCATTACATATTACCGTTTTGAGATCCTGTTCATATCATCATGAAGGGAAATTTCGAAAGGTTCAATATTCTTTCAACAACCTATAAGACGGTGGGACAGCATCCTATCCAAGTCAACGTCCTAGTTCCCAGAGATGCATCAGCGGAAAGAAGCCCGGTCATTCTTCGTTTCCACGGGGGAGGATATGTGAGTTGCCCGCACGCACAAAGTGTTTAGGCCGATATTAACGTCGCCATCATCAGGTTACAGGAGACTCTCTCCACGTCGACTGGTTCCCGCTGTGGCAGGCTGAATTGGCATTGGCCCACAAAGCTATAATTGTCTGCCCAAATTATCGACTCCTGCCCGAATCAACGGGCAACGACATCATGCAAGACATTGATGACTTCTGGACGTGGATGAAAGACGAACTTACATCCTTCATCCAGTTGTCTTGCCCCGGCGTGACACCAGATCTACGCTACATAATGACCTCGGGAGAAAGCGCAGGTCAGTACCTTTGTAATATATTAATTATATATTTGGCGGCCACTAGGGTTTGATCCGTGATCTAACGTCTCGTCTAGGTGGTTATCTTAGTGTTCAAGTTGCTATGAACCATCCACACGACGTCAGCTCCTGCATCGCAGAGTTTCCTTCGCTTCATTTGGAGTCAAGGAACTTTACCGAGAAACGCAAATCACCAAAGGTCCCTCTAGACGTAGTCGAGAAGCATATCGCAGCCTTGAAAGGTAACGAGGTTGTGTCCTCCGATCCGTCGATTTCCAGATTTCCTCTTATCATGTCCATGACTGAGAATGGCGCCTTCCTGAAATACTTCGGGCAAGATGAACGACTATTTCCCTTTCAACGTCTAAAGAACGGAGCCGCTATGCCCCCTTTATTCATTATACATGGAGAGGATGATGATATTGTTCCTGTTGAAGGGAGTCGATCATTTGTCAGCCTGTTGAGAGAGAAGCACCCAAACAGCTCAGTCAGACTTTCAACTGCACCTGGCGGTCACGGCTTCCATGAAGACTATCACATGGATCATCCTTCTTTAGAGGATGGGCTTGCATTTGCAATAGCAGCATGGTTTAAAGGGAGAGACCACTGACCCTATTAGCTATATCTACAGTGCAAGTCGTGTCAGGTTTATAGAGAAAGAAAGTTATAAATCCGTCATATACATGAAATTGATAACTTTGGTCCCGTAGTACACTACCAAAAGAAAGATCTTCAGAAGCCCTAAGGTCAACGTAGCGCTTGTCCAGGCCTAAAGACAAGAAGCAATGGGAGAGATAGGGGACAAAGGTATGCGGATAAGGTGTCTAGGCGTCGGTAGGTGTTGCGAAACTTTTTGAGTGTTCATATTGGCGATAGCAAGTCAATTAGCTCACAGCACAATCACCAGCTCTGCACTAACGTTGAAGTACCCCGCACGGCGCCACCCAGGCGTAGAGTTACCTGGGATTTATAGGGATCTCTAGAGAGTGAAGAGAAAATTCCAGTGAAAACGGTCTAGCCTGTACCGCATGCTTGAATAAGGTAGTGCATCAATCGAACGGTGTGACTCATTGGCCGTATATATGAACAAGATAAAAGAATTGCTTCAACCCGTGTTAAAATTTGCTAGACTCCAATTTTCGTCGCCAGCTTTGCTCAACCTCGATCGAAGAATTGTCATCAATATGGATTATACTACACCAGGGATCGCCGACGCCTTTCAGTCAGCTCGACTAGAATATGTCAGGGCTGAAACGTCTGACACCAATCTCCAGAAGTTTCTACCAGAAATCGTACAAGACCCAATTATTCAGGCAATGGCCGCACCTTCAATGCTTCAGCCCAAAGGACAAACGGCTGCTGATTCCTACCTCGATTCTGTCGTCAGTTCCTTACTGGGCGTTGCTATCTGTCTCCGACATGAGGCAGAGTCTGATTCGTCACCTACAATCATAGGCATCATGTGCATTGGATGGGGTGGGATCGCGCCATCAGTTGCTCATCATCGCACTGCTGAGATCGGCATCTCTCTTGCAAAGCCTTATCAAGGTCAGGGATATGGAAGAGAAGCCATCAATTGGATGCTGGATTGGGGATTCCGCCATGCTGGTCTTCATTCAATCGGTATGACCACTGCCTCATATAATCCCAAGGCTGTGCACCTCTATGAAAGTATGGGTTTCACACTCGAAGGAAAACGTCGGGACACAATTTGGCAAAATCGTAAATGGTACGACTTGATTGAGTTTGGGATGACAGAAGAGGAGTGGGGAAAGCTGCGAGGTCTGGTCTAAGCCTAGACTAGGGTCAATCACAATCTGCAGGCTCATCCATGTCACTAATCACTTGGAAAATTGTGAGAGGCAAATATTTTGTCAAGAAGAAGGAAAGTGTACTATTGTATTGACAAGATTGTTTCTAAAGCTATGTTCTTTTCGTATGCAATATATCTAAATACAAAACAGGTCGTGTAGGTCGTTATAAGTAACATTCTAGGTAAACAGTGTTCATAGTCCTTGCAGTCATGGTTCCAGACACATGATTAATACTCGGATCTTTAAAAATAGACAGGATAAGGAGCAGAAGGCTTCGCAGAAGCAGTCTTGAGGGTGGTCTCAACCGCGATGGGGGTCTTGACAGGAGTCTCGTAGAGCTTGGTGGAGAAAGTGGTGGTCTGGTTACCAGGAGGGAGGTAGGTAGGAACAGTGGGTGGCACGCCCTTGGTAGGACGGGGAGGCTGGTAGACCTGGCTGTTGGAAGGGTTCCACTGCTGGACCTGGGTGGTAGCAGTAGCGTAGACAGTCGAAGAAACCTGGCCGATAGGGCAGTCGGTGACCTTGGGAGGGCAAGCAGTGACAGTGAAGTACTTGGTGGTGTAAAGAGTGGATGTCGCGTTGCCAGGCTGGTGAGGAGCACCACCACCGTTGGTGTAGTGAGGAACGGGGATGACGTGGGTCCTGGTAACAGGGCAAAGAGTGGTCGAGAGAGCAATGGTCTCAGTCGTAACGTGAGGAGTTCCAGGGCAGTTGGCAACGTTGGGACCGCAAGCAGTGACAGTTCGGACCTGGGTCTGGTAGACAGTGGAGGTGGAGTATCCAGTTGTGACAATGACCTTGGTGGGAGTAGGCTGAGGCTCGTGGTTACCATCGGCAGGCTTGGTGGGCTTGGGCTCGTGGCTGCCACCATCAGCAGGCTTAGTAGGCTCTTGCTGCTGCTCAGTGACGGGGCAGACTGTGGTGGAGATGGCGATGGTCTCAGTAGTGACGTGGGGAGTCTGAGGGCAGTCAGGGACTTCAGGGCCACAAGTAGTAACGGTTCGAACGCTGGTTGTGTAGACGGTAGAGGTGGTCCATCCAGTAGTCTTAGCAGGCTCAGTGGGCTTAGGCTCAGTTGGCTTGGGCTGGGTAGGATGAGGTTGCGTGTGCTGCTTCTCAGTCACGGGGCAGATGGTAGTAGAGACAGCGATGGTCTCGGTGGTGACATGAGGAGTGTTAGGGCAGTTGGTGACCTCTGGGGCACACGAAGTAACAGTGCGGACGCTAGTGGTATAGACGGTTGAGGTAGTCCATTCAGTGGTCTTGGCTGATTCAACAGGCTCAGTGGGCTTAGGCTCGGTAGGCTTGGGCTCGGTAGGCGTAGGCTCGGTAGGCTTGGGCTCGGTGGGATGAGGCTCAGTCTGGTGCTTCTCAGTCACAGGGCAGACAGTAGTTGAAATAGCAACAGTCTCAGTGGTGACGTGAGGAGTGTTAGGGCAGTTGGTAACCTCAGGAGCGCAGGATGTGACAGTTCGGACATTAGTCGTGTAAACGGTCGAGGTGGTCCACTCAGTAGTAGAAGCGGGCTGGGTAGATCCAGCTTCAGACTGGCCGCCAGTGACGGGCTTGGTAGGGTACGCCTTGGTCGTGGGCTGAGTGGACTGCTCCTGGGTAGCAGGCTTGGTAGATTGCTCGTGAGTAGCGGGCTTGGTGGACTGTTCCTCGGTCTCAGTAGCAGGCTGAGTTGGCTGTTCCTGAGTGGCAGGCTTGGTAGACTGTCCCTCAGTCTCGGTAGCAGGCTGGGTTGGCTGTTCCTCAGTCTCAGTGGCAGGCTTGGTGGGACGAACCCGAGTGATGGGCTTGGTAGGAACCACCTCAGTGACAGGGCAGATAGTAGTAGAGATTGCGATAGTCTCAGTGGTCACGTGAGGGGTGTTGGGGCAATCAGGCACATCAGGAGCGCAGGAAGTCACAGTTCGGATGCTTGTGGTGTAAACAGTCGAAGTAGTCCATCCAGTGGTGCTGGCAGGCTGGGTGGGCTTGGTGGAGTGCTCCTCGGTACCAGTGACTGGGTAAGTGGGCTGAGACTTAGTCTCAGTCTCGGTAGCGGGCTGGGTAGGCTGAGACTCAGTGGGGAGTTCTTCACCACCAGTAGTAACAGGCTTGGTAGGCTTGGTGGAGTGCTCCTCGGTGCCGGTCACTGGGTAAGTAGGCTGCTCCTCGGTCTCAGTAGCCGGCTTGGTCGATTGTTCCTCATGATGAGTAACAGGCTTAGTGGACTGTCCCTCAGACTCAGTCACAGGTACAGTAGACTGCTTCTCGGTCTCGCTGGCAGGTGCAGTAGCCGTGGGCTGAGTGGGATGCTCCTCGGTGACAGTAGCGGGCTTGGTAGTTTGCTCTTCAGTAACAGGGCAGACAGTGGTAGAGATAGCGACAGTCTTGGTTGTAACGTGAGGAGTGTTAGGGCATTCAGGGACATCAGGCGCGCAAGAAGTCACAGTGTACACGTTGGTAGTGTAAACAGTAGAAGTGGTCCACTTGCTGGTCTGCTCGTGAGGAGGCTGAGTCTCGCTGGGGTGCTCAGAAGCAGTCTCGGTCTCAACACCTTCAGTTTCGGTGGTAGCCTTAGGAGGAGGGTAGACACCAGTCGAAGAACCAGTCTCGATCTCCTCAGTGGTAGCCTCAGTGGTACCCTTGGGGGGAGGATAAGCACCAGTCGAAGACTCGATGGCGGGCTGAGTAGTCTTGGTGTCAACGGGAGCAGTTTCGGTCTCTGTCTCGACACCCTCGGTCTCAGTGGTAGCCTTGGGAGGAGGGTAGACACCAGTGGAAGAGCCAGTCTCAATTTCCTCAGTGGTAGCCTCAGTAGTAGGCTTGGGAGGGGGATAAGCACCGGATGAAGTCACCTTCTCGGTCGTCTCGGGAACCTTGTCAGTAGGCTTAGAGATCGTGGCGGTCTCGGTGCCCTCATGTCCAGTCTCAGTGGACTCGGGAACAGGGTAGACGGGAGTGGAAGTGGCAGTCTCGCCGTGCTCCGAAACGGGGTTTGTCTCTGTAACGGGGCAAACCGTGGTCGACACAGCGATAGTCTTAGTGGTGACGTGAGGGGTGTTAGGGCAATCGGGAACCTCGGGGGCACAAGAGGTCACAGTGTACACGTTGGTAGTGTAGACAGTTGAGGTAGTCCAAGCTGTAGTAGAAGCACTGCTGGCTCCAGTAGTCTCGGGCTTGCCGGGCTTAGTAGTCTCAGTAGAGACTTCGGTTGTATCACCGTGGGCAGTCTGTGTAGTCTGGGTGTCCTCAGTGGAGCTATCAACAAAGCTAGAAACCTTCTGGGTCTCTCCGGTACTCTCGGGCGGAGCGTACTCGGAAGTCGGGGTAAGAGCCTCAGTGGAGTCCTCTTGGGCAGGCTTGGTGGTGTCGGTGTTGCCAGCGGGAGGAGGGTACAGGTCAGTTGAAGCAGTGACCTTGGTAGTCTCGTGGCCGGCCTCAGTTGATGGAGTGTTCACAGGAGGAGGATAGGCACCAGTAGGAGTGTTGACCTCGGTGGTGTCCTCTTCAGCAGGCTGGGTGTTTGACGATGCAGGGGGCGCATAATCGGTAGTGTCTTGACCCTCTGAGGTAGCGACGGTAGGAACGGGAGGAGGAGCATATGGGGTGGTGTCTTGGTTGCCGTTCTTGGAAGTCGTGGTCTGCTCAGGAGGGGTGGGAACCTCAGTGGTAGGAACAGAAGGAGAAGAATACGGAGTAGTCTCTTGTTGAGCGGACTCAGTGGTCTCGGCCTTGGGAGGAGGAGGGTAGAGATCAGAGGTAGGCTCGGGAGGAGTGTCAAGATCGGAGATAGGGCAGATGGTGGTTGAGACGGCGATGGTCTTGGTCGTCACATGAGGTGCATTAGGGCAATCCGGAATGTCTGGGGGACAATCGGTAACGGTAACAACTTGGGTTTCATAGACGGTCGAAGTAGTGTAGCCTTGAGGAACGTTGTAGTTACCCCGTGGCTGACGACGGAAGTCTAAAACGCCAGCATTGGCTGCGCCAATGGCTGCGGCGCTGAGGAGAAAGAAGCTTCTCATCTTCCTTATCAAGTAAGATCAACGAATGTTGTAAGCGAATGAAAGGGTTGAAGAACGAGAGTGAATTGCTGCTGAAACAAAGTGTTTTTCGAGGCGGTTCAGCTGGTATCTTTATACCAAGTTGACGAGATCTCATGTCGCATTCGATATATCTGCATTTTCCACTTTGGGCCCGCAAGTACGCGCAAATCCTCCATCTATCAAGACGAGTTGGTCCAAACTTGGAAAGTGCACATGGGCCCCAGCCGGAATACGGGCGCTTGCATACAAAACATAGCAGGGTGAGGTCATTCTGGGCGACCGAAATGGGACTGACAGGGCGGTCAGTCGACAAGTGGTTGGATGAGCGGTTTGGGCTGAGAGCGCCTACATCCGATTGTGGACCTGGATATCTCGACGAAAGTGGCATATCCGAGATTTCCCAGCGGTTGGGCATGGATCCAAAAATACGCGGTCGATCATGTTGTGGGTAGAAAGAAGTGGCCTGCCGCTGGCGTTGGCGGGCGGAACTTTTGGAGACTTGGCAAACAAACGAAAGGCCGTCAAAAACGGAGCTCGGCTCGGATGGACATGGGCAGTATCGAGCGTGGATAGGCCGCTGAATAATGGGCCAATTGCCTAGTTTGCAGCAACAATCTAATAATGAACGGATGTCTTGGAAAAAGTGAATGAATGGGCTTCCAGGGTTTCCATGCACACGAAACATGCAAAGGGCCTCGTGTTTGGCGTACGACTCCGCTCAGGGTGATGTGATTGTGTGCTATTATTGGAGACTTTGGCCACGCAGCGGCTATAAACAGATCAGTCTCTGCATGTGGTTGGTCCATGATCCCTGCAAGCCCTGAGAGAAGCGTCCAATGTTTGTCTTGGTCTCGTGGGGCTCTGCGCGTCTGAGGGGCCTAGACTAGATCTAACCGTTAACTCACCACGTCAGGTTTTCGATTCTGTGCATTAGTACGTACATGTACCGTATATGCGAGACGGAGACTGAGAATAGAATGTTCTTGCAGTGAAGCGGGCCTGTGTCTTTTCTTGGTAGCAGCTAAAGCATGTGTTGGGAGATGTTCTGATCAAGGGAAAATTTCTCGTATCGGGCATCATCGCTCTCAAGGTAGGATATTGTCAAAATATTTAGCGACGTGCGAAGCGCTGAGGCTTCGTCAAAAAAATGAAGATCGTCAATGGACCTGAATTTGAACCTTTTCTTAAGATTGACCTGAAACAAATCGCGTAGTATTGGCGCTTACTGACTGCGTTGTTAGCGCGCGGTTCGTGTTCGTGGGGGAAAAGCCACTTGACAGCGCCACCAAGATGAAACGAACGCCACGGCCCACTAAATTTGAAGATCGCCTACCCTAGACAATAAGAAAAGAGAATCAATCATAAAGAAAACACACTGAGAACAAGATATTAGGGTTAAGAGCCTTTATTTTTAATGTGGCTAAGATCTTGAGACTTAATTCGGAGGTTAAAAGAGGCCACTTGTCACCCTCAGCTCTGTGAGACAACTAGGTGACAGTCAAACCAAATTTGTTATTCTGTGAACGTGATTTTCACTAAAATTCGTGTGGTCACAGCCCAGCCTTTATGACCTCTTGTAAGATTTACATAAAATAACCAAAACAAAATTCCAGCTTTCTTACTAGCTGTATACTTACTTCAGAACATGCTTAGAGTAGTTGTAAAAGATCTTACAGCAAAATAATGTATACCTAGATGGCATGAACGCATTAATGTAGATAGCATGTGACTAATCACGTGAGGCTGGCTCGGCTAAGCCAATGGTCAAACGTTTTGTGCGAAAAAAATCGATGACGACAGCTGCGTGTAGTCCACGTTAGCCTGAGGCATCAACTCACATGATCCGCAACACCAAGCCAAGTTTGAGTCGGACCTGGAATCCACTTCGGAATACCCTCACTCTTGACCTCCTTGATTCTCTGACTGCCAACCTTGCTCAACAACCACCTGCACGCGAGACTCACAGCTTACGAAGAAACCAAAAATTCTATGCATTATTTATATGTAAACTTGAAAACTACTCTGGCTCAACATCGATACTGCATTAGTATCCATGTCACAGCATCCACAACGCTTTCTGGGGCTGTCGTGTGGATGCTGTGTCCCGACCCCGCAACGTGCTGGAACTTCGACCTCTCAGATAGCTTCAACAGCTTCCTCTGCATCGTTTCTTCCAAGTCGTTGGCTTCTTTTATAAACTCCTGCATCCCAGCTCTTTCGGCCTCTGTACCATTACCTAGACGTAATCCTTCAAGATATATCTTGTTAAGATCAACAGCGTAATCCGCATGTAGAACCACAAGAGGTACACGACCTAGCTCAGGTTGGTCCTCGCTTGATAATTCCTTGGCACGAAAGCTTTCGCCACTGGCGTGGTACTGAGCGATTTCTCTTTCAGCTGCAGCTTCGTGTTCAGGTCGAGCCTCCTCTTCCAACAATGCCTGCCATGCCGATTCGCCCAAGCGATGAGAGTCTCCATAGCACACTTTTAACGTGTTTATCCCCACTTGTAAAGCCCGAACAAAAGGGTTGGGAAACGTGAGGGGCGTCTCCCCCGTGTTCGCGTCCACGAATACGAATCCCTTGAATTGAGCCAGGTTTCTCAACCTTACAAACTCTCGGGCTATGATGCCACCATAAGAGTGACAGACCACTATATATGGTGGTGTAATCTTGGCGACCCGAAGAAGTATATGTAGTTCTGTGGCTATTTCCTCGGCAGTTCTTGAGTCCTCTGTGGGAGCTGCTTCGCTTTGGCCGTACCCAGCGCGTTCGTAGTTCACAACACTGATCCACTCGGAAAGGCTTTGAGTGACTGCAGTCCATTCTTTAATGCTGCTCGTGATGCCGGGAATAATGATGACAATAGGGTTGTGGGCTCGTCGGGGCGGGCCGTGGATCGTCACCTCAAGCTTGTACACCCCCAGGTTCACAAGGAGTGTTGAATTGGGCTTGACGACTGCCATGTTGCAAGCAATTTCAGACGGAGTTTCGACTAAATCGGATTTCGTGGTTTAGTTATAAACTTATAGTATCGAAGCAAACTCGACCTCACAATGTGACTTGTAAGCAGACAACAGAATTTGCGCCGCTCAATGACGTGAGCAGCCTTCACATAACGCCATGCCCAATCATACGGGCCGTAGCCAGCAGCTCATACCCACATATCTATTTTTAGATATTCCGAGATCTTCTCCCGATTATGCTGCAATTTGTAATCTGAGGTCGCCCTTTCTGAAATCATCTATATAAGCTGTATCGTCCATATTCGACGTTACCTTGCTCGTCTTTCTAAGCACGCAATTTGGGTATTTGTCGTTTTGCCGAGTAGCTAAGGTGAACGCACACACTTGACCAAGCTTTGTTGGCCTTCAAATTGTCCTGGGACTGGAATAAGGTGGGTTTAGAGGAGTCATAAGAGGCTTCGCGATAGTGTAGGCCTGACAGAAATAACCAAGAGAATCTCACAAGTAACTGCAGTGCTGCTGATCCTGTTGATCTTTGACGGGTTACTCACCCCATCGCTTCTTACTCCGCCTTATGAGGCAACGACAAGCAACTGCGCCAACCTTGAACGCGGTTATGCGAGATGGGCTTTCCAGCGCGGCCAGGACGAGACCAAGTGACTACCTTGCTGACTATGTGGACGCTTCGGCGAGTAAAATGTAACCTAGCACGGTTTAGAATAGGTATGCATTTCCAAGGTGCGATAATCCGGATATTGCAGGACACCAGGCTATGATGGACTCGAGTCCTCATAATCGTGGTTTATCGCATTAAGCTGGTCTAGATGACTATCTAGTTATTGAAGAAGCCGTGAACCATATTTTGCCAAGAAATCCGTACTTTCCTTTCGATAGTCATCATTCGTCAAACCAACGGCAGTAGAAGAGAAGTTAGCAAGTTGTCGAGTTTCTTCGTTCCACCTGGGCCACCAGCTCTTGGAGTACTTCCTTCCATTAGGATCTAAGTGGTTGACAAAATGAATATACGCTTCGTTCATATTATTTCCTGCAACCGGATTTTGTAGAAAAAACTGTGTGCCGAGATCAGAAGTATGATATGTTCCAAACTGCGCAATCTTCAGGTCTTCGTGGAGATACGTGGCGATGTAGCTCCAAGTAGGTACAATTCGGGATAGATAACCCAGCACGACGCGTCGGCCACCTTCAAATGTGACGTCTGTCTGAATGGCCGAGTTTCGTTTATACTGGGGGAATAGCTCATATTTGCCCGCTGTTCCAGCCGGGAGCCCTGTGCCAGGATTGTCTGGGTACGTGGCGATAAAGTCGCTGACCAATGTTCGCGGCGTGTCAGGGAACCAGGTGGTGAAGTATGTAATCAGGCTTTCGGTTGAGTTGATGAGGTTTCGGGAAGATACAGCGAAAACTGTAGCTTCGTCCTCCAAGTTGCCGGTGATAATAGGCACATGGGCGTATTTACCGCTTCGGAGAGCGTCTTGTGGAACGTTGCTGTAAAAGGAGCTTGAGGTATCAGTGCGACGGATGTATGCTAGGTTGTTGCTGTCTGGACCACTGTAGTTCGGCAGGGAATTCATCGCGGCTTGGTATCTCGATGCCGGGGCTCGGCGAAGACAGTCAATGGTCGCCTTTCCAAGCTTTGAAGGGTTACAGCCTGTATTGGAAGCAAATGTATCAAAAACCTTCTGAGCCTTAGGATGCGCTGTTCCGACGGTATTGATGAACGTGCCCGAGTTCATGATTGCTCCACGGAAAAGTGGCTTGCCTTTGTATTTGTGACCGCCGTTGTTGATGATCATATGGTCAAATACGGAAGCAGCACCAGCGCTTTCTCCCTTTGATACTGTTAGTTATGAATGCAGAGCAGGCGATAAACTTACCCAAATAGTGACCCTATTCGGATCTCCACCGAAAGCCTCGATATTCTCAGCCACCCATCCAAGAGCCTTGCGTTGATCCCTGAGACCGAGATTGGATAAACCCGCTTCCTGGATTTCTTTGCCATTGAGAAACCCGTATGCGTTGACTCTGTAGTTGGGTGCGACGAAGATGACAGGCTCCCCCATTGCCTCGCTCTTCTGTATAATAGCTGACGCATCGTAGATCTGGGTAGTGCCGACCTCCTAGCCACCGCCATAGATCCAGAAAAGAACCGGTAATTTCTCATGCTTCGAGACACCAGAAGTCGTTGAATGTTGATGGTGAGACAGTCTTCTCCCGATTTACGGGTGGATTTGCCACCTACACCGTTCAAGACGTCAATCAAGGGAGGTGAAAGACCTTCAGTCAAAGCAGGGTCCTGGTCCATCTGGACACAGGCGATCACATCACTACGGTTGGCTGGCAGCTGTAGATGCCCATAGGATTTGTTAAGTGCTTGTGGATGCCGAAGACGGAGGTTACCAACTGGTGGCTGAGCATACGGAATGCCGTAAAAGTTGTCAACATGACCTTCAGAGGAGCCAATCAGTGTCCCGTTGCGGATATGGACCACTGGGCGAATATTCTTGGCTCGGAGAGTTGAAGAAGACATGGCGCCTACTGCAAGCAGTAGACTTAAGAAGGTATGCATCATTGCAATGAAGGCGGGGGAAGTGTCTTGTGTGTTGGTTGATGCAGATGGCGATCATTACAAGTGTCGTTGAGGGGGTCATTTATATATGTATCTGGCTACCTAGCTGGATTAGATAGATTAATACAAACCACCTTAACTTCGTATCTGGATGTACCGGTAGTCCAATCTTTCCAAGGCGATCACTGTACTGCTGCTGACTTTAGTGCTGACGGCAGGCCATATGGCGCTAACACATTTAAGGAAACATATCTCCCGAAATGGAAACGCCTCTTCTTCACTAATAACTCCGCCATCGCGGTTCGTGTCCAGAGATTCCATCCGAGCCCCGAAATATACGTATAGATCTTCAACTGGGTCGCCTATATAAAGTCGATGCAATAGCTATACTTGTGTTCTGGCTTGCATACTATTGAACCGTCGGCATAAGTTTCTACCGATATTTGACAAGTGCCTCACACATCAAAGCATCATGGCTCAACCGCATTTCTCAACCGCCGCAATGTCTCTCTTGTATATGCTATTTGCATCGTTCGTTGCCAGCGCCGCATTGAAATCGCCGAATTGCTCTCCCCACGCTTTGAGAATACCTCCACCATTCGGCACAGACATCCAAAGCATCAAAGCCTCCCCGGTCCATGATTATAACATATTTGTACCTCAAAATGGAGCGAGCCCTCCTGTCAGCACCAACTTCACAAACCTCGACTTCTGCAACGTTACTGTCACTTACACTCATCCAGGCCAGAAGGGCAAAATTCATGTGCAAGTCTGGCTTCCTTTCAATTGGCTAGGCCGTTTTCAAGGATCCGGTGGTGGCGGATGGGCGGCGGGACTAGGTGCCATGTCTCTCGCTCCTGGAGTTGCTCTAGGATATGCCACTGCAACAACCGACGCTGGTCACAGTGAGACTGATCCCATAGAGTCATGGGCGCTCAACAGCCCGGGGAACGTGGACTTCAACGCCTTGCAAGATTTTGCGGCGACTGCGCTCGGCGACTTGGCAGCTATCGGAAAGGCTGTGACGAAGAGCTTTTACGGCGAAGCTGCCAAGTTTTCGTACTGGAACGGCTGCTCAACAGGTGGGAGAGAGGGTTTCATGCTTGCGCAGCGCTTTCCAGAGGCGTTTGATGGCGTGTTGGCCTTCTCTCCCGTTATCAATTGGGCACAGGTGCCGACATCAACATATTGGCCTCAGCAAGTCATGAAGGACCTTAATTACTACCCGTTGCCGTGCGAAATGGAAGCAATCACAGCTAGAGCGATCCAGTCTTGTGACAAGCTGGACGGTGTCAAAGACGGCATCATCTCTCACCCGGACCAATGCGGATTCGACGCTCGCAGCTTGATCGGCAAATCATTCACTTGCAATGGTAGGACTTTGCAATTTTCGCATCAGGCGGCGGAGATTGCCAATGCTGCTTGGCAAGGGCCACTTACTCCGAGTGGCTCGCGGCTCTGGTATGGCATTGGAAAGGAAGCTCGACTAATGGGTGTCGCCAACATAACTTGCACGGGCGATAAATGCATTGGGGCACCTTTTCAGCTTGGTGCGGATTGGATCAAGTATTTTCTTGCCAAGGATCCGCAGTTCTCTTTGGAAAATATGACTCAAGCAGAATATGCTCGTCTATTCCACAAGTCTGTGCAGCAATACGAATCCATCATCGGAACAGCTGATCCGGATCTTTCAGAGTTCCGCGAAGCAGGCGGCAAGATGATCGCTGTGCATGGTCTCGCGGACGAACTCATCCCCACAAATGGCACAATCGGCTATTACAACGCCGTTCTGGCAGGGGACAAGAAATCTGCCGAGTACTTCCGCTTCTTTCTTGCTCCAGGAGTGGCACACTGTGCGTCATATGTCGGCCCATATCCGAAAGATGTGCTCGCCTCACTGGTCGACTGGGTTGAGCGAGATACAGTGCCTGATATGCTTGAAGCAACTGAACCGAAGGGAGAGACTGCCAGGAGGCTTTGTGCTTATCCAAAACAACAATTATATACTGGAGGAAACCCTAAAAAGCCTGAAAGCTTCACTTGTTCTTAGTGGTAGACTTATTGAGGGCTCACTATAACTTGAAATATTGGCTCCAAAGTTGGGATGAAGGGTGCAGAGGACTTATAGAATGAAGCGGACATAAACATAAGCTGCCAATGACTTGTTCATATGTTCTGAACACCAACAAAGAGACTTCATATCAAAACAGCTCTAGTCTACCGAAAACAAATACGAAGGCTACGTCTTCTTGCTCTACTAGGTACATCCAACCGTCTTTGTCAGCTAAGGATCGTCATTTGACCCTTGTCAGGGTTCGCCTTGAACTCGAGGTTCGCAAGTATAACAGACAACGCCTCTTTCGTATTCGTAAGCTGTACGCTTGGCACGGCAAGATCACTCGGATGCTGACACGCATAGCCTCAGAAAGTCACTTATACTGTTAATTGGACCTTGATAAGCTCGGACGCGAGGAGGGCCTCTTAGCGTTGTGAGACGTAGATCGCAGAGTTCTAATGAATTTTGATGTTGCCCGCTCTAAGCTTACTACACAAGGTCTGTGGTGGCGGTGAAATCATTTCGTCTTTACAATCCGAGATTGCTATGCCGAACACGACTTTGAGCCATGCGCCGGATGAAACTTCGAGAAACATTATCGTGTGACGCAGCCTTATTACCAATCACCATCACTTCTACCGTCTGCCATCTCTAGACAGCCTTCTTCGGATCTTCTTTTTCGGCTTCTTCGGCTCGACAAGAAAGGAGCTGACGCTAGGTCCCTCTAGGAAGCCTATGCCCAAGAACAGGTTAGGCCCAAGCCTCACCGAAAGCCTATCCGCAACCATGATACGCCGTTCCGGCATCACTTCAATAGATCCTGCGCTAGCTTCCTCATGCGCCCTGCGCCCCAAGATCATCGGATCTAGGCCCCTGCCCCTGGTTCATTTGTTGGGCGATCCTGTGAAACAGGCAGCTGTAAGCAAGCGCACGACCGTGATCGATTAGGTTGAGCACTTTCTTACGTAGTGAGGAAACACAAGCCCAGTTTTAAGTCGCGCCACAGTTACCGCGTCTACTGCCAAAGTCACCGAGCTGATTTATCCATACAGATATTACATTGGGCTGACAACTCGCACGATCTCAAGCTGAATCATAGCAATGACATTACAAGGGTGAGCTGCGCTTCTTGCCTCGACTTTAGGTATAGGTACCTTGTCAGGATGTTCTCTACATGGTCCAGTGGAGTTTTCTTGTCGAAACCCATCACTCTAAGACAGGAGAGAAACATATCTTGCTCAGCACCCGAAACCGATGCCAAGGCCCCTGTGAAGAGAACCCAGGCCATAATATCACCACTCCAATACCGTTGTTCTTGTCTAGTTGTCACAACAATATGACAACGCTGCTCTGATACCCAGGCCGCCCCTCCACGTAGACCTTTTACCTGGCCGCAACTGAGTAACATGGCGAGGGCAGTGAGTGAAACACAGCGATCAAATAGGGATTCGGCCTCATAGTAGGCCCACAGAAAACGGTACTGAAGGGCATGCATGCGATAAGACAGCCAGTACTCAAGTTCCGTCGATACGTTTCCGCCAAGCCACAGTGAGACGGATGCTTGGAGATACTGTCTAGTATATTGTAGTGTTTCCATAATGCCTGGTTCTTGTAGCTGCTTGGATAATTAAGGATCCATGGGTTGTAACCCATTTGTTAGAGCCGGGAATTGCTGGCGAAACTTTACAGGCAAAGGGCCAGGATCCCACCAAGGTCGCAACATTGGAGGCAGGCCCTTCGCAAATGATGCGTGCTTATCCCCCAAGATAAAAGACTCGACAACGTATGGATCCATCTGGTGCCAACCGCCGGAGGCTTGAACCAATTGCAAAAGCGCACCGAGGTGAATCTGATGGTCAACCTGTCCAGAACCGATGAAAGCCTTTACCGGGGTTGACGGATCAGAACACGTTGGCTTGTTGGTTGTCATACTCCTCCAACCAGCGGTGATGGCGAGAGAGTATACCGATAGCAATACCCATGTGGTTATGTGGTGATTGGGCTTATTTAGATAGGATTGAATAGTCTGAATAGCCTTGAGTTGAAAAATATTCTGCATCTTTTGTACGCGTAATATGACTCGTTGACCAGCTTCGGAAGCTCAACGCGTAAGCGAGGGTCGCATACATCAACAGCTCGTCGTGTACACACTGCGAGAGCCGCTGGTACAAAGCACCATCGTGGCGGGTGACTTTGCGCGTAGTACAAACATGCCGCGGGGCGAAAGTCTCTCCCAGAAAATTCTCCTTGACGATATCGCCAAAAATGATAGGGATGATAGCCAGATGCAATCCTGCATCGATGCCTATAACGGTACTGTGAAATGGATCGATGCTATTATTCATTGGTTGGGAAAGCCTGGGGAGGTTGTCAGATGTATCGCCATGCTTCCTCGATGGAAGCAAAAGCATAGAAGTGAGATTTATCCAGGAAGGTGTCGATTTGTCTCGTTTTCGGGCCTCCTCTTTCCGGCAGTTTTGCTGCAAGTGCCGCTGAAGATGTTCTGTAGTTGCTGCTTGGCTAGGTAACTCGGCAGTGGTTGAAGGATTGTGAATGATGAAAAGGGTTTCTCCATTGTCAAAAGGTGGTGTGCCTGATCTCATGATCGCGATTCCACATTCCACTAGCAGCCCAAGCCGTAGAAGGGATTTTTCAACCTAGAATAACTCAAAACAAACCCACACCTCGCGTATATATGAGGGGAGCAAGTCTGGGACTCTGGGTTCTTGTAATGGCAATAGTGGCGTCAAGCATCTTCTCAGAATCTTATATCCTACGAAGGGCCTATTTGGTAGTCCATCACTCAGAGTAAGCATTGCTGTAGCTGTGCCGAGTGAGTACGTCATTCGATGGCACCAGGTAATCGCACGACGTCATCAGTTATTTCTCTACTGTGGACGGCTCGCATTGCCCTACCGGTAGTACTTTTCTCCATACCCTTCCAGTGGTGTCTATAAATAGACCTTACACTAAAGAAATTCGAAGCTATGAACTAATTAGATAAGCAATATAATACGGTAGTTAGGTCAACGGTCTCTGGATGGCTCCCCGCTTTCCTCTGGAGTAAATCCTTGAGACTGATGAGGTACTGCGACTTGGACGAGTGGAAAAAACAACCCTTCGGCTTCTATTGTCATCAAGGTACCTTCACAGTCTTCCCACGTGCCGAGGTTGCAACGCTTTTGCACCTGAAACGAACAACACCCGAGATTGCGAACTTGAAGGTCACCTCTGATGACAAACTGGGCGATTCGCGAAAGGCTACTTCAACAAAGACATGGATTCAACATCAAATTCGAATGTACGGCAATCATACTAATGTAATGCTGGACCATCGGTGTTGCAACATTGTTCAATGTTGAGAAGAACCAGATTGCTGGGTCGGTAGAGGATCCCTGTTTAACTTGCCAATCAGTGGAACAGACCTGGAAGCCTTGGCCAAGCCGGCTATTGCGGCCCGGGACGTTGGTTCCTGGGTCCGGGCTCCGAGGAGTAACCTGTCACACTCATTCTGTATGAAGCTAATCAATCTTATGGTATCTTGTCACTGAGCAGACTTTTCGGTATAAACAACTCCCACATCCCGAAAGCTTACGATTCCTTAGTCATTGGATCACATGAGCTTTTGAGAAGCATACGAGTAAGGTACAAACGTTCATGACTGTGATCATGACTTGTTCTTTGGCTCCCGCCTCAGGTCATGCGTCGAAGCGCACCAAACATTTCTCCCGACATGCCGCCCTTTCAAGGGTTCGAAGCTAATTCCCCCACATTGCAGCTCTCCATGTTCCTGATACTACGATATGGTGTTTCTCGTTTAGTTTTCGGACATAGTTTATTAGAGATCAGGTACGTGGTACGTCAAGCATGCCAGGACCTCGGTGGTTAATGTGAACGTGGGTTTAGGTGTTTGAGTTTAACAATCTTGTTCAAAACTCAACAGTTGTTTAAATAAGTCGATGCTATCACTTGTAACGAGTTGTCGCTTCTGATGCTATACATGTTTCTGATACAATCCCACCGAGCTAGATTTCCCTCACTGTACAGTCCAAATTCCGTGGACCACGCAGGCTCATTTCCTTTAGTCTGAATCCTCATCCTCGGGCATGGGCTTTGGGTTGGCGATCACGGTACCAGCCCATGTCACAATTGTTCCTTGTCTACCATCTCGAACATCAATACTCTCGCAACCACCCTGAGCAGCAACAGGTGCCTGTGCCAGAACCTTGGCAAAGAATTGCTTGGCTGCCTCGTTGCCAGCTTCCCATTGGAGCACAAGGCATTCGTGCATACTGTCACCAGGCTCTTTCCCAGGTGCAACCAAAGGAACAAGTTGATGCCGTCTTCTCTCTCGAGGCAAGTTCCACCACGAGTCTGTCACTGCAGTGAAAAGTTCTGTTCCATAGCCCTGTCGCTGATATTCAGGCTTGAGGAGGAATTCAGCCTCTGGCCAACCGGAAATTGAGGCCGACATGGTCAGGCAGTCAGCTACACCACCCTCGCCAATAAGCTCGTTTGAAGATTTTAAGAATGCGCCAAAATACCAGTGGCTTTGGTCGTCCTGTACTAGGGAGTGAAGTTGTCGGTTGGACTCTTCTTTGTCTTTGTTTGGTCGACCACGAGCTGTCGAATCCTTTTGGACCGAATGTCGGCGAAGCTCGTCAAAAGCATCCAGGTCTTTCATGTTGAAAGGGCGGATCACGAGCCGCTCGGTCTCAATCGGAGATCGGTCTGAAGCGCTGGGGATCGGGCGCTCAGGTAATGTGACACTGTAGCTGAACCATGGCGTCATGCCGAGGTTCTGAAGGTCCTCTAGGTTGACAGAAATATGCAGAGACTCCAACGCTTGCTGTAAGGGTGCCATCGTTTCCATAATGCAGCTGTGTAGATAGTGGTTGTAGAATACAAGTGTGGAGTTGGGGTCCGTGATAAGTTTCGTTGGAAAAAAGTGAGTTCAGGCGAAACTCAAAAGACAATAACAGGAATATTTAAGTGCCGAAGCGTGTGCCTTTAAAGGATTGTCTCGTATGATGTAGATCTGGTTAGCGAGGTTACATAGTATTCTGGCAGAAATGAGCGGTGAGTATTGTTCTCGCTTTACGACGAGCAAAGTAACGCGAAAAACCGTTAGATACCAGGGATTGGGGGGCAGGGATTGCGTGTCGGTTAGCAAACATGTTCCTGCAACTAGGGTCTTGATGTGGATTGGTGTAGCTTTGGAAATAACAAATACAACCTGGCTCCACCGGAACCAATCCAATTGATCGGTTCCAGCGTGTTTGCACACTTGGACAAGCCCAATCCAGTTACTCCTGAAACCACCTGGGCCATGGCAAGCTTTCCAAGGCAAACTGCCGACACTATCAGAGTCTAGTCTGGTCCCATGCAGGGCGAGAAAACACCACTAGCGTGGGAGGCCCAGCCCCTGACAGGCACCGGCGTGGTCATTAGCAAAGGTTAATTTTGGTCTCTTATCGTAATAGCGTAGCAATTGTTGGTTACCATGTTTGTCCTGTGACGCCTATCCTTACTATATCGCTTAACAAATAGTGGCATACAGTGCAATAGCCGAGTATTTCATCGTGATTTTGATGCTGAGGCAACAGTCAGCTCAGCTTGATACCGTCACAAATCATCTGAAGGGCCAACAACCATTTCATCACCTGACGCACCAGTAATGCAACAAAAGCAAAGTTGCATGCATAAGTCGCCGCACCAACACTCACTATCGAGTCATTTCCATCACTTCTCAGATAGTATAGCTCCCGAGTTATCCATCCTAGTCGTTTCTCTAACCCCTAAATAATTAATACGACAACCCGTGTCGCTGTTGTGCACTCACCCAACAGTAACTATAATTCGAGGCTGGGTAAAAGACCGAAGTGCAATTGAACATAGTAGTATAGAAGCTCCAGAATTAGACAGGATCGTCGAATGGAACCCTAGAGCGTTGCATTCAGAGGATTTGGTAGCACTAGACAAGGCCAGCGGCAACAAATTTAGTTGCCGACATATTTTGTATGCAGGTCAAGTGAGATCAGATAAGAGGTATAAACAGCTTCCAAGCAGATAACATTGAATCATTGCAATGAAGCAAGGTATCAGAAGTACCACACTTGAACTGTCCGAGTCAGTCTTGGAAGATTCTATGGATTACTTAAGGTAGTTAATGTATCGACCAAATTTTCGCCGCGATGTCGGCAAACCCTAGTCAGTGTTAGTTAGTTAGGAATAGTTGACTGAAACGCGAGAATCGTTGCGACATTGTTTATTCGCGCAGGGTAGCTTCCCCGAGACTGATAGGATCCATCGATGGGTCAGGCCCCAGATCACACAAGTGCCCGCGGAAAGATGTTGTCGAGCCGCTCGCTTGTTTCCCCCTGGTTCAACCTTGCAATTTTCGCTTGTCTCGTAAAAACTCGACAAACTGAAATGGGGCTATGGGCTAAAGGAGGTTGCATATGCTCCTATAAGCGGCTAGGCTTTTTGGCTGTGGATAGTCTGAATGGCCAGAGGCGTAACTGGCAGCTCGCATATCCACAGTCCCATTCCACTTAGTTGGAACCTTGACTTTCGATAATATTGAGCATAAGACTATTGTGCTCGAGAAGTGAACAAAAGGTGGTCTTTGCAAAGGTTGAAGCCCGGCCCTCAGACCTTAGCTGACGCCCTACGTACTCACAAAAGAGTTCTTGCGATAAATAGCTGGCTATCACACCGCAAGACCATAATCAAATGAACTCAATCAACTAGCATGCTGTAGTTCAAGGAATGCCATCTCTTCAAGCGTTAGGCTTCTTCTTTATAACATGAAATTGCACCCAAGTTGTTGATCCCTAATAAAGAGAAGATGCCTTTTGCCCTCTTCGACAATGTTATACTGAAAACGTTAACGATCTGCTGGAGCGAGATATCAAAAATTGGAGAATCAATGGCATATTATCTCCTGTTGATGTTCATCTGATTCCATCCACAACCAGGGCCAGCTGTGAGTAAGTAGTATAAGAAAAGTCAAAGGTGTCCAAGAGCTTTATCATTCAAGAACTAATATCATCTTTTGACAATACGTGTTGAATCGGATCGAAAACTGCGTCATATTTGTTGTGCGTCGAATCATATTCTAACTTCGTCAAATCGTGGTCAGTCTGATGTTCACATGTTCTTGCGAACAGCTAGACAGCGGCAATACATCCCAAATGCAGAAGTAAGAAGCAAACTACTGTCTATAAACTCTGTCTAGTTCCCAATAGAATTTTAATGGAATATTTCGTCTAAATCTCGACGAATTCCCAGTTCAGATAGTTCATGCAAACGGCAAATCTTGGGGTTGCGACGATGTATCACATCCCGAGAATCGCCACCAATCCAGATTCGTACGAACAAACACCCACCGAATGGCTACCGCAGCAAGCCATGGGATAGGCGGGAAGTTCTGCCAGACGCCATCTTCGAAAGTCTTATCGTGAAGGACCATAACCAAAGGCAAGATGTCGGTTCGGTAAGATGAGTGGCCGATATGCTTCGAGGCTACTTCGCCCGCCTTTTTCCCAAACCACGCTCCCCAGTCGCACTTATCCGCGTATTTCTCCAGGCCGACGAGAGTGTCGATCTCGTTTTCTAAATGTGTTCTTAAAACTGGCATAAACGAGTCGATTATTTCCTTGAGCTTCTCGCCGTCCAGTTCCTCCTCTTCCTTGCGAATCTTGTCGATGTAGGTTCTGAAACTGCTCAGTCCGTCGTGAAACATCTTGTGTTCCTCCACGTTAGCATCCATCAGGCCTGGTACACCGGCAAGCTCATTTATCTCTGGGAAAATCATTGTTTCCTCAATGTTGTGATGCTCCTGTAGTTCTTCGCTCCAAACCCAACAGAAATTGGAGAAGTCCAGTTTGTCCTTTTTCGTGCCGCGTTGAGCAACATTGACTGCTTGAAGATAGATAGCGTTGATGCCTCGTATGAGAAGATTGTGAACGGCTGACATTTCTGCAGCACATTTCCTGGCACCACTGGCTGGCTTCTCGAGCTATATATGTAAGGTGCAAAATTAGCATGGTTGATTCTTGGCCCGAAGGTGAAATGAATGCTGAGCTGATGTTGGGAGTCAAAATAGATCTCGAAATGGTCATACCGAATCTCCTGATTTGGAAGAGCTGATAAGGGCAAATGGGCCATCAACCCATGGTTTCTTAGGTGCGCTCATTCTTTTTTCGTCTTGGCAAGGAGGTGGTGGTTCGAATATTGCAATAGATGGAATGTATGGTAAGTAACCACTCTCAAGCTACGAGGCACAGGTCTGATCTTTAAATACCTGCTTTGGCTCCCCTAGTCTTCCCGTCTGATCAGGGAAGTCTTGGCCGCAAGCAATCAGTAGTGCTGACGTGGGATTCTTAAAGCGTCAGGCTTGACATGGTAAGGCGACCAATCAACCAGCTGATATTATATCTTGTTCGTGCCTCTATATCTCGATAAGTTTGTTATAGTGGGCCATAATGCTAAGGTGCTTGTGCCAGAATAAGACTGATTGAGAAACGATGTCGAGCCTATCATGGGAGATCACACCGAGCACGTAGGTTCCTGATCTAGAGCATGGCACTTGGCAACTGGGAAGCTATAACAGTTGAAGATAGTAAGATGGCAGCAGGCCAGGCCCCATCTCCATACAGCATAAGCTTGCTTACGCAGACAATATCGAGAGCTACTGATAGGTCATCCATCGTCTTGGCGCCTATCTAGCCAACCGTCAGCGGTTGACGTGGATAACGAATACCGCCGTATCCAATATTAGTGACAAGCAGGGCAAAGGGCAAACAGTTCATACCCATGTTTTTGTTCCAGGGAGAGCGGCTTGTAAGCCAATCATATATCGTGATATACCCCGCAAAGGGGGCTGTGCTCGCTGAATCCAAGGACTTTACTCGGATTCGAGCGGAACAGATCGGATTAAACAAAGCCCGACCTTGTGACTAGACACGTGCCCGGTCTTGTGACTAGTGGTACCGGGTAGGTCTTTCATTTCAGCCAAACGAGAATCTCCTAAGAACCACGAGCGATTACGGACAAAGGTGTTTTTTACAAAGGTTGGAGGTAGGACCTTCTCCCTTACTAAGGCTGGAAGCATCTTAATTAGTGTGATTACCGATAAGGCAGACTCCTGACTTAAAGTGAATAAATACCGAACTCCACTGCCTACATCTTGCCCGTGTCTCGTACCACCGCTCACAATAAGTTATCCCGGTGATGAGGGTAGAAAGACAAGTGACAGCTCACGATGGGGCGTGTGGAGACATACTGCTCCACCCCGATGCAAACCCAAACTGGTCTGTGTGCATCAGAATTCGGATGCTAGCGAGGAGCCACTACTACACTACTGCACTGACGTTTGCTAGTTAACCCTCCTGTAGTTTAAAATGAAAGCAGGCGACTCGAGGCACTCACGATGATCACTGCACTATGTCCGGAGACGGCAGAAGGCTTGGTTGGCGGTTCAAAGAGATATATGGGTCCTGTGCAGCCACGAGAGCAACTTAAAAACATGCTGAACGAAACAGGAAACTGTGGCAAATTTAGAAGACCCTGGGCCTGATCCTCCTGCATCTTCGGGTGATTGACCCTTGTCATGACATCCTGTCACTGCCCACCATCACGTTTCGTTAGCCGCCTTTCACTTGTGCTTGGCATTTACCGGCTAAAGGTTAAATTTGGGAGGTTACCGCGATCCACATCTTCCAATGGGTGGCTGGCGCGTTGTCTCTTGACTCCTGCTTCGCTTGGAAGATGGATAGCCTCAACTGGGCCACCGGAAAGTTGCCCTTGGCACTATGTTCATTGCAGTTGTTTATGATAGCGCATGAGAGTCACGCAGAACCGAGGCTTAATCGCGTTGGCAAAGTAGACTTTCAGAAAATAAATTGGCTAATTATAACTCCTGACGTAGAGGTAAAGGATACAGCAATGCAAGGATTCAAGCCTCGAATACGTTCCATAACTATATAATTAAAGATTGACGATGCCCCTTGTACAAAACAGGTACTAAGGACTTTCTTCCAATGTAGCCATTACTACCCCTAAAACGATCGGATATCTCAGTTAAACATGATCATTCTCGCCGTAGACATCATTCATCAAGTTTAGTTCTGGAGGCTGGGCTGAGAGCCGCCATCTGTTGCCAACTGGTGCTTACGAGCATTGTCTTCCATTCGGGCAATTCGTGAGTTTCTCTTTTCCTGTTGCTTGCGACGCCAAAGGAAGAGCGCTGCGCCAACAATCAAGACAACACCAGCAACCGAGCCGATAACGATACCAGCAATGGCCCCACCACTCAGCTTCTTGGAGCCGCTGGACTTGTCGTCTTCATCATCATCGTCGGAAGCTTCAGAGCTTCCAGAAGAGGTAGCACGATGAGTGGCAGTAGGGCTAGGGTCCGCAGTAGCACCAGCTTCCTTGTCATCGTCGCCCGGCTCGGTAGCGTTGAAACAAGGGATCTCGAATTTGAACTTCGATGCCTCGACGAAGGTAATGTCGGCACAAGCATAGAAAGTTTGGTTATGCGGTGCGTCCCAGTCTGCTTTGTAGATGATCTGAAGAGTTGCATTGTCGCCGGCTGAGGCCTTGGATGGGGCGTCGGGAACTTCGACACAGCTGTGGCCTGGGTTCAGATCGGCGATGCTCTTCTCTTCGATCAAAGTTTCAAAGTCATCATTCGAGGTAGGGTCTTGTAAGAATGTTTAGTATATGAGCGGTGGTTTGTAACTTGCGCGAAAGTGGCCACTGACTGTCGGAGTAAGAGATACTGATCTTGGAGTTGTAGTAATCATCTTGAGCAACGAGCGCAACAGCGCCTCCGGCTTGAGTTTAAGTCAGCGAAAGAACTTAAAACCGAGACAAAAGTTTGCTCCTTCATAAGACTCAAGTTTCAAGAAGATGACTTACTGAGAGGGAACTCAGTTCTGTTGCCGGCAGAGCTGCGCGAGCCACAAGGAGCCTTATTGTCCACATCCCCGGACCAAACCCTGTCCGGGGGCCACATGAAAGCGGCAGGGCCCATCTCGTCATCAGTAACACTCGCATCCGTAGGGACATCATCATCTTGACTGTAGGCGAACGTCGCCAAAGTCAGAAGAAGCAAACTCTTCAACATTGTGACTTGGAATGAAGACAAGAAATCTAACAAACGAGTTGGATAAAAGCGGTGTTACTGAGCGGAGAGGGTAAGGGGCAATCATGCTCGTGATATACTGCTGTACACCAAGATGTGATGGCTGGCTTTCACATGTGTGCATGCGGGACTTTTGGACTGCCAAGAACACGCTGAACCTCTTGAGGCGACAGCGCCGAACAAAAGTGCAATACCACATCAACGGTAGACATCAGATCAATTCATTTGTCAAATCGTGCAGGTCGTGTGTCAACCAAGGCCTGGGCAAGACCCCTGCTTATCAGATGATCAGATAAGATTTTGATGCATCCAGACGATGTTATTGGCTTGCCGCCCACAACTTCTTCGACCCATGTCTGTCGCTAGAGTTAAAAAGGAACCACCTTTCCGATGCACCAGTCCTCTTTCGACCTGGCTCGTTCAACGGCGTGTCGAGCGATATCGGATATGCGGGTTTGTTATGTATGTTGGCGGTAGTCTAATCGGTCCAGAGGGTGTACTCGGCCTTGGCATCAGGTCATGAACTGAAGCGGTACCAATCACCAGAAATACAAGACTAACCAGTCTCTCGGAATTATCGGAACGTGACGGTTAATAGCGTAAGAGTTAATTTCGCACCACTAATTGTCTCCTGCAGGAAGATCCTGTAGCTTATCCAAAACAAGACAAGTGATCCGACGCGTCAAAACTTGTACTCAGATCATTTAGATATAAAGAGTAACATCCTTTGCTCTCCCAATTGGATTTGTTTCTCTCTCCTTCAGCAGTTCACAAGTTAACAAACCTGACTCACCATCCATTTATCCAATCTTTAGACAAATCTCTCGTTTTTTTTTTCAAGATGCATTCGTTCGTCGCATACACTCTTTTGGCTTCTGCCACTCTTTCTGTCGCTCTCGACCCCCGCTTCGAGTTTCCCGACACTGTTCCTCTGATGAAGCGCCAGCAGCCTGGTACTCCCCAATATGCTTGCCACGAGGACTGCGGTATGTAACAACTCCAATCGCTATTTGCGTCAATGTTACTGACACTTAGTAAGGCCTATTGATCACTCTCGGTCGCGAAGAGGGTTTCTGCGACAATGACGAGTGGAACGAGCGTTATGGTCGTTGCATGACTTGCGCAAACACTTACAACATCTGGCAATACTATGGCAATGGTGTGACCAGTGCTGCTAAGAAATGCGGTCTCTCACCTACTCCCAAGCCCTCTGGTGCTGCCGCTGCCTCTACTACGGCAGAGAGTAAGCCCTCTTCTACAGCTGCAGAGGAGGAGCCTGCCACCACCGAGGCTGAAGAGCCTGAGACCACTGCCGCTGAGCAGTCTGCGACTGATGATGCTGAGGAATCTGCCACGGCTGCCCCCGAGAAGACAACTACTGCTGAAGATGCTGCTGAAGCCACTTCTACCTCTGCTGAAGCTGAGTCTGAGGAGACTGAGGCCCCCGATAGCAAGACCACCGAGACCGCTAAGCCTACTACTCTCACCACTCAGCCTGCCGCCACCACCGAAGCTGCCAACCCTACCGAGACTGATGCTGGCTCTGGTGCTGGCCACTCCTCCGCGGATGAGATTGGTACCATTGGTATTACTGTGTGTATTGCATTGCTCTCGATAATTATGTACTAGGGGCTGACACGATTACCCATAGGCTACCCCGACTCCCGCACCCTCCGGAGTCGTCGTCAGTGGTGCGACCAAGCAATTCGGCATCACGACTGCTATGGTTGTTGTGGCTCTGGCCATGGTTGGCCTCTACTAGAGATAGAGTTGAGGGATGTTAGAGTTTAACTACTGTGCATGAGGATGGTAATGATTGATGGTAGCATGTACTCTTCATGTCATGCTATCATGAGGATGGGCTTCACTTCTATATATGACTTTAATTGACTAATCTATTACTCAAAACTGAGATTCATCACATGCAAAGCAAATTGAATGTTCGACAAGCACATGAATCGACGAGATTGAATTGTATCATGGGTTTGTATCTCGCATTTCGATATATACTTCGTAGAATCTGCAGGTATGAACTGTGCTATCTATAGGTTGATGTTTTACACAAGTTCATCATACTATCTAAGGGCATGAAGTTTCGTTGCCTCTAAAATTATAACGTGTACCTAAAGTCCGGGTGCTTCTCACCAAGCATGGCCTGTTCCTCCTCGGGTAGCTTTCTCAGGTGATCCCGCTTACCGGCAGCTCTCACCTTGTTCTCGTACGAACAGCAAATCATAATGGGGATAGAGCAAAAGAGTCCAACCCCGATGAAGGCAATATTCACAGGACCATTTGATTTAGGAAAGGCCAAAGCAGACTCGATACCGCCAACCTGGCTCATGCTGCTTACTACACTAGTTAGCGTTCCTCTCTTGTCGGGTCCGACGACCTGGTTGACACTTCAGAGACAAGACCTTCCTTAGCCTCGTCTCTTTCTAAGATATCCTCATGCATAACTGTCTTTGCTGCCTTGAAGAGTCATGTTAGAGCTTCTAAAATTCACTCTTGATAATTCATATGATGCGCACTGGTTCTTTTCATCAAGGCATTTAAACTGAGACTGGCGTCAGGTACTCCTCTTTAACAACACGGCTCCTGAGCCAGTATGAAGCGGAGCGATTGAAAAAAGAGTTCTCTTGTTGGATACTTCGCCGTGCGCGACCATAGCACATGGCTTTTTAGGTCATTGAAGTGGTTGAGTCGCACACAACCAACGCGAAATCCCTGTGGAAAGCTCCTGATGGCTAGGCCTGCTTAAGCCCTGATGGAATCATTCAAGACGACTTCCAGACGTTCTAGGAACGCCTTTAGGATCTCATAAGCAAGATGGAATTAAGAAGGCTGTGTTCTATATCGCAGATGACGACCTCTTTAAGAACCAATTCGCCCAGAAGTATGGGATGCGTCAGGTGACCCTTTCGGACCGATCAAGAGGTCTTATGCGTCAAAGTTCCAGGCCACCCAGCCTAACCAGCTGTCATCTAAGTCTCGAGACTCCAAACTAATCAGCTAGATACTTCCATAAGAAGTGCTAGGCTATGCTACTTCCCATAGTCAAGTTCGCGCCACCATTGCATGCTCACTAGTGCTAGTGCCGCGATGCAGTGGAACTGATCGCAGGTTGCTCAAATATGTTTCCTCGCAGCCAAAAGCCGACCCGCCCTGCAAAAACGACTTTTACCGGCCCGGCCCACATCGACTGGATCGATCGCTGAGGGAACTCCTCCAGCGCTTGCTCCCAAACTGCGAGCTTGTCGTCAAACTGCCACTGATGCTCCCGGGAACACCTAAGCACTATTCAGCACTTTGGCAAGGTATGTTCGATATCGACTTTCCCCCATTCCTGGTTGTAGGTATAAGCCACATGTCTTCTCACAAAAATACTGCTGAGCCTTACCGTTCGGACAGGAAGGATGGTGCTAGAAAGAAGACAAAACAAATATATAGAAGGGATAGAAAGGCACCGTCAATTTCCCCGAATAGACAAGCAAGTCTATCAAACACTGATGGGATATCGAAAGATAAGAGCCAGCGTACCATCATCTTGCCACGCGCATCAAACATCTCGTTAGTTATCATCGCTGACCCTGCCATCGAGGGTTTAGACAGCTCCGATTGGATGTCGCATCGTTGTTGCGGAATCATTTGGCATCTGGAAGTCTCTAGGTGGTGGCTCTTTGCTTGGCGCGGCGCCGATGAGTCGTCAGACCTTGAAAGTGGTGGATGTGGAACTTGGGTTAGTCTTTTTGAACGGTTCGCAGGTGGGGAGACCCGACGAGCGGGAGAGCCAAGCTTTCTGTAGCCAGCCAGAAGATAAGGGAAAGGATAGGGAAAGAATTTTAGGTTTCATGCTAACGACTGAAGCTATGCTTCTGATAATTGGATAATTGAGAAGAATAGAGTGGCATTCACTAGATAAGTGGTGTTATTCAACCCGCTGTTTTTGCCGTGTTTGGGAGAAGGAGAGGGGAATGGGGAAGTTGGGATTGCGATAATTATAAAAACAAGAGCCGGCTGCTTGATGCAAATAGCATGCAAGCCATTGTTTTGGGCTGTTGCCACCCAACAAAGTATGCGCCCACCAAGACTACCATGTGTTCGTACACGGAACTACGAGTCGGACTGATTCTAGCGGCACGTCCGCTAAGGTGCACCAAACTGTGGAACGACATCCTTAGATGATGGAGGCCGGCCCTTATTTCTCCTCGTGTTGATTGGATTGATCGTATCAGCCAACCTGAAGCTAGTCACAAGTCCAGCATTCAATTTGGCTCGTATAAGCACACGACGGAGTGACACTGTGCCGGCAATCGAAACTCCTGGATAGAGACAGTTCTAGCGACTCTTACGGGGTAGGCGACTTGGTGTTTCAGATATTGTTGAATTAATGTCGGGACATGGGTATTCGCTATTATAGTCGCCAAAGACAGCGAGAGAAAATTCCTCCCTGGAACGATGAATACCTAAAGTTCGGAGGGGGGCGATTCCCAACCGCCACATTGATGAACGGCGGCATGCACCAACCCTCAGAACCTACAGCGTATATTGCAGTGACCCATTCCCGCAATTGCGAATATCCGATATTGGGATACCATATTTCGCGATCTTGTTCCTCACGAGCGTCAAGTTAGCTCGAATAACCTCTAGATCCTTGCATTTGGCTCCCATATGGTCACATTGACGGAAACAACGGGCCTTTAGATCTAGTTGCCGCTTGATCGAGTTAGAAGCCTAGCACTTACTGATAGGCAACGCGTGGTGGTTGAAGAGGAGTTTCATAGTATTGTCATTCAATTACTACAAGACTCGGACATGATAGGGTAAGTATAGATAAAGGTGCCATCCGGCCTGACATAAGCTAACGTTGATTTATGCAACCTAGATAGAAAGTCAAGCTATCTCACAGGGCTGAATTAAATTAAGCCAGCAACCTTGATACATCAGCGCTATGAAGAACATAGCCTGGAAAGAAAGAGGGAAAAGAGAAGAAAAGGTACGACGCTCGACATGATGATCAAGCATGAGGTCAAAACACAAATGCGCACAAGTTAGAAGAGGATAAAAGCATAAGAACAAAAGGAAAAGGATAGAGAAAGACAAATACAATATGAATTTCGCTTCAAGATTTCCACCACTTTGTATCCGTGGTCCGCCACGAGTTGCTGCCGCAGTGAACCTCTCCGAAACTCTTATGATGAGAATTCCAGTCGTCTTGAAAAGTCACATTAAAACCAGCGCTTGCATATACATGGGACACAGCCGTAGCGAGAATATCCTTGGTGTCAACCACTGGACCCCATGGGTTGGGCGCAAGGACCTTCGAATTGGTCAAGACTAGTCCGTTCACGCTACCCGGGTAGAGAGCGACAACCTGACCAGCAGGGTCAAGCTCACGACGATGGAGCGCGTTCTTGGGAGTAGCGGCTTCGACGATAGACTTGGCTTTCGAAGCAGGACCACCGGTTATGGCTTTGGGATGGGAGTCAAGCTCAAGAGTCTCGAATGCAATGGGTGAGCCGCTCGAGGCTTTTTGAGGAGTTTTACGAGCATCACCTTGGGTGGTCGAGTTGGCCGGGCGCTGTCCGGGACACAACCAGCTGTCAAGCATTGCGTAGTAGAACAAGGCAGGGACGCGGAAGATATCATCATTTGTGATGCCGGTCTCACGCTTGAGTATGTCGAGATTAGCTTCGATGTGCTGAGCCGATTGCTTGTTGATGGCGTCAAGCCTGTTGAACTTGAGGGCCTCCTGGATGGTTTGTCTTGGCAGACAAAAGTTGTTGGCCTTTTCTTCAGGTTTCAACGAACGTGAAACAGCCTTGACCGTACCATGGCCAGCCTTGGACGCTTTCTTGAGGATATCAAGACCTTTCAGAGGATCGGCGACCATGATAACCCAGCCGCGCTTGTTGTGGGCAGGGAGGAACTGAATGAACTCGTCCACATGGCCAACATACAGCCAGCTCGTGTCGAGGACAATAGGATCCTGCACCTGTTGAGCCTTGAGGAAATCAATCATGAGAGGATTCTTTCCTTCCCATGCGCCCATAATGGCCCTTCCGGCAGGGTAGCTCTTGCCGTTGTGCTTGTAAGGAGGAATGGTTTCCAAGTTTCCCGTGGAATCGGTGGTATATCCATTACCCGGGTGCTGAACCGCACCAACCTCGTCAGTTCGAAGCTCGTGAAATACATCACGGCCGGATTCGCGTTCGTCTTGCACTGATCGAATCATGATGCGGATGCTGATGGGACCATCGGGGCCTGGAATGCTGCAATAGCCTGGCTCGAAGAAGTCTTGAGTCCAGATATCCTGGTTCTCGAACAAAAAAACGGGCTCTTTGATGCCGGCACCAGCGATGTTTCGCTCAAGGTCAGCGATAAATCTCTTCTGTCTGCCATCCTTGAACAGAATATCATCTTTTGAAGCTTCTGTAGTACCGGTAGTGAAAACGCGCTGGGCGAGCTGTCCATGATGATGTGTCAGCACGGGGGCGACACGGACAGTAACCTCATCGGTCGCTTTTGTCTTGCCGTCGGTGACAATGAAGTTAATTCTTGCCTCGCCGTTCCATCCTTGAGGACGACGGACGTCGCGGGCATCAATGCCCAACTCTAGCCCAACCTTGAGCTCTCTGGCAGTGAAGACATAGTTTGCGGATATGTAAATCCACTTGGCACCTTTTTTGGCAAACACTCGGACTTTGGCCGCGGCAACTTTGTCGGTGACATGAATTGAGCCTTTAGCAGATGGGCTCAGCCCTGTCAAAGGAAGGGTCTTGAGAGGCGCAAGGTATTTGGGATTGCGTTGGATATTGTCAACAGCGTCGTTGCACTTGTCCAAGTATGACTCGTCTTTTGTAACAAATTTGGCGCGTGGGCCCCATTTCTTGGAACAGCGGCGGCCAGTGTCGCCGATGTTAGCCAGGAACAAAGCACCTCTGTCCGCAGTCCACGAGGATTTGCCGTTGACATCTTTTTCATCGACTTTTCCATCACGGTTAGTGTCTGCGAGGATGGTCGCCTTGAGCGCAGTGCACGAGTGGCACAGTGCTGTGGTATTTGTTAATTCCCACAGTCCCCTAGCAATGGATGAACTGCACTACGTACCTAGGGTGACAATCGCCGCCTTTACGCAAGAGAGATACATTGTGATGGTAGCGACACAAGCTTAATCTAAGCAGCTTGCTGCAACTTGAGACTTGAGAATTTTTCAACTGGGGATGAACCTTTTGTATCTCTCTAAAAGGCATCCCCTGAGCCATGATACTGAGTTGATGCTACCTCAATTACTAGCATACAAAGCAGAGCTCCCATTGGTGCCCTCGTACTGTACCAAGATGCCACGCACGCTTTGACCCTTGAGAGCACTAGCCCGAGAATATTGAGGTGTCGATCAAATGCAACCTCGTATTGCATTTGTAACAGGTGCCTAGTCCCTCGTTCAACATCAAATTTAGATTCACTTGCATTAGGCGATCATCCTTACCCTTGAAAGAAAGTGCTTGCTTATCAAACAAAACCATATTTACACGAACAAGGTTTGATTACCAGGTCGTATCCGTCCGACCAGTCTCCAAAGCTGACGAAAGAAAACAGAGGGCATTTCAGCTGTCGACAACGCGCTATTATTCAGTAGATAAAGGATCCAGATTTTAGTGTATTCAGTTTGTGAACATATGAGAGAGATGTTCATGAAAAGTTGAAAATGCCCGAGCTTAAATCACGGTATTCTACCTTGAAAGGCGTCAAGTTGTGGCAAGCTGCCTATGCGCAATGCTATTATAGTGGGGTTGTAAAAGTACTAATATATTACCTATTAACTTAGTATAACTCTACTTACTAAATAAATAATAAAATTTCAAATTATAATTATAATAACGTGTGATCGCTACTAGAAGAGAGATACTTCCACCTAGCTGGAGAACCTGCTAGCACCAACATCTTTAAGCGACGCTAGGATCCAGCTCAGTGCTGTAACTGCTGGGAGACTGCCCACAAAGCTTTCGCCTTTAGTAAGATATAACGATGCGGCAAGTGCGCCGAGACTGGTTACCGCTATTGAGATTGCCAGGCAGTCTAGCCAAAGCTCGTTCTGTGTGGAGGACCACACGAGTCGTTTAGTCGAAACTGTCAGGTGCGATAACTGCATATCACCTCTGATAATTAATAATCTTTAGATCCTACAGCTTAACGTGCGGAAGAGAGACGTGGTGCAGATGAGCATGATGAACGAAAAAGACTTGCAGGACTATACAGTGCTGGTAGTGGCTGAACTGTACGCGTAGCTAAACGAGTAAAGCCAATTTCATGCTTAAAACGAGACTCCGTGTTATGAGATGACTTTATTTATTGACTAAGTGCTGTTCGAATTTGACACAGCAGTCTCTCAGCTAAACAGATTATACGATTGGCAAACACAACATATCCTCGATGTCCCCTTCAATACGATAATTCCCACGCATATGCAGTTCCAGTATCCTTCTGGTAGAGAATGATGTCCAGTTTATCATCGGAATATGAAGTAGAGGGGTACACGCCACAGGACGAGGGAGCGTCGACTTTACCCCACCATCCAGCGCTCGGGAAGGCAAGGCATTTGATATCGAGGGTACCATGGGATGGCAGCCCGAGGGCGCTGAACTTCTGCACCTCGATAGTCCACGTGCCCTCCCGCTGACGGCTGCCAGCCAGAAGCTTCACCACGCGAGCCTTGGGGTCAACCGTGGCATACACGTCCACAATCATGTCTGGGGATGGCATGGTTCCGACGCGATGTCCTGTCATCGACTGTGCATAGTACTTGTAGACTTGGTACTCGCCATTGGGGAAGTAACCCGTAGCATCCGCAGCAGCATTTGGCGCGTTTGGCTTTGAGACAAGGTTGGCCAGATAATCGTATAGTCCTGGGTAACTCTGCCAGTTCCCGCGCAAGCCAGGCACATTGACGCGTTCAAGCTGAGAGATCCACCATGCTCCACCACTGGAGACTTGCTCAGACGCAACGCCATATTCATTGATGTTGATATTGTTGTAAGGAAGGCCGTATTTATCCAAAAGAGTGTGGAAATCTGCCGTCGACTCCAGCATATTCTGCGAGCCGCCCTCTTCCATGTGCCAGGTCCACGTATCAGGAATGCACTTATTGGCTTTGATGTACTGCGCGAACGTGATCCACCAACCATTAGATAACTTGGGTTGGCCCGATGACGAAGGCCCTTGAATGGTGACACGAGTACCGAAGGCTTTCCGGAATGCGTTGTAAGATCTACGCCACATTTCGAGAGCCTGCGACTGGGGACGCTTCCAGTACCAAGGACCATCAACTTCGTTGAAGATTTCGATAATGAAGTCGTCCAGGCTGACCCCGTAGCTCTTCATGTCGGCGATGACAGCTTGAGTGAAGCGGTCCCAATCTGTCCAGTCTCCATTATCACCAGGGTATGGCCCGTTGTCTACATTCCATTCTCCATATAGTGTTTCGTATAGGCAAATGAACTTGGCGCCATGCTTCTTCGCTGCCTGATAATTGCTCATTACATCTTTCATACGGTTCTAACTTTATTAGTTGGTCCGATTTTAGTGCTGTTCAGTGACATACCTGGTACTGAGTACGACCGGCGAGCCATCCACCAGATGGAGAAGGCAACTGAGGCCCCCCGCCACGAGCGAAATTGAAGCCCCAGTCGGTGTACATTTGGTCCGGAATTTGCGCTGCATCTAGCGGAATGCCAAAGATAATACCAGAGGCGAGGTGATTGGTGGGGCCTGTATTGTTTGACAATGAGACAATTGCTGTACCTGGCGACTGCCGAGGTACAAGCCCTGGGCTTGCTGCCACTGGGTTGACACCCAGAAAGGTAGATACGAGGGCCAAAAGTGCAGATTTCATTTTCAAACTCAGAATCAATTGCAGGGAAATGAGATGTAGAAACTTGAGTATTTCGCGGGATAATGCCAATATTTATATTACTTCAGAGTCAATACGTTACCTTCCCACCTAGACGACTGTACTTCGAGGTCGGATCACACACTCTGGTAGAGGTAGGCATGAACATTCAAGTGAAACCCATATGCTAACCATCATCACTAACCTCGTGATTGTTGTTATACGCCCACCGGCCCAAACTCATAAGACCATAGTCCACGTGGCAACTTAGCCGCGATCCCACCGGAGTAGAAGAGGCTTAGTAAAATACAGGCCGCGGGGTCAGGGAAGTCAAATTCCGCGTTCTTATTTGTATATTCTGTTGTCGACGAACCTTTGGTTAGATAGAATATAGCCTGCGATACGAGTAGAGCTACTTGTGGCAAAATGCTATAAACCTTGTAGCTGGTGTATCGCGATAGACTTTCCTGACCCTTGCGGGCTGTAGGATTTAGCTGCTTAAGGTACTGTGTATGTAATAAATTACTTAATGAAAAATAGTGATCGCTTCAGTAATTACTGAAAAGTTCTAGCCCTGCTGGCAGATAGCGGAAGATCGGGGACTTACCGGACTACTCAGTGGATACGCGCTAACCTTTTCGTGGTCATTTGATTGGTTACATTGATAAATAAGGTTATAATATGCTATGAACTGCCGGTAGCCATTTCGGCTAAATAAGCAAAGTGAAATCCTCTAGTGTACATCTACCGGCGCTACCAAACCTCATGAGTTAGTGCAGTATATTTATTAATGCTATTGTCTATTACATGTTGCACTCTACTGCATATTGAAAATTCTGGCCAGAAAACATCAACCAGATACTATCAAGCAAGTGACACTTCCGTTGAATCGGCCGCGGTAGCGACCTTACGTGGACACGTACAATGTTAAGGGCATACTCGTAGACGTTGGCGTTCAGACTGAAGTAGCATCGACATTTAGGGTCTTTGCTTGGTTCTTGACTAAGACAATTAGGCTAAACGTAACTCCCGGCTTTTGCGGCTAGCTCGAAGCCTCGAACACGAGTCCCACCGGGACTAAGTTCTGTGTGGTGATAACAGCTCTCAGCCATGGGTCTCAACTGCAAATAACACATCTGGCTCACAACTTAGACATTACCTCACAATGCCTGACCATTTGCTACTCCCACCGGGATAAAGAGGACGTGGCGGTCCGGTGGGCGCGAAACCTACCCCGAGATCTAAACATGGAGATCCGGGGTAAGGTTTGGCGGGGGATAGGCAGGTCGGCCACGAAAGGTCTAGACTTATGAGCAAAGGTATTAAAGGCAATGAAAGGCAACTCTATTCCAGAAACATCAATCTCTTATCCCCAGATTCGACTCTATAGTCCCTTTGAATAATCTTTTAATTTCTTTTGAATCGACTCTATTGCAATATGGAACCTGACAAAGAGGCTGCCGCTAACCATGTGGAGGCATTGAATGGGCCGCCAATGGTGACTCAGGAAAAGTCTACTACGTCGCAGCAAAAGCTTGCCTTCATCGCGGAGAAGGAAATGACCCTCCTGGCTGGTCTAAAGAAATACCCCTGGTCCGTGTTCTGGTCTGTCGTAGTTTCCATGATAATTGTCATGGAGGGATACGACATTGTCCTGCTGGGCGGACTCCTCCCCCAGCCCGCCTTTAGGAAGCACTACGGGAGCTTCAGCAACGCCCATGGCTGGCAGATTTCCGGGCCCTGGCAAGCCGGCCTCAACAACGCTACCACCTGCGGCACCATATTCGGCGCTCTGGCAAACGGATACCTTACTCAACGATTTGGTTATCGTCGGACTGTGCTTGGGGCGCTCCTCTTCATCAATGCTGCCATCGCGATGCAAGTCTTTGCGGCCTCGCTAGGCATGCTCGCTGCTGCCAACTTCCTCTGCGGCTTGCCTTGGGGACTATTCTCGGTATTGGCTCCTGCTTATGCCTCTGAAGTCACACCAAACGTTCTTCGCGGCTATCTTGCCAATTTCGTGTGTTTCTGCTGGGCGGCGGGAATGTTGATCTCCTCGGGCGTCCAAACAGCATTTTCCAAGCGCCAAGATCAATGGGCGTATCGAATCCCGTATGCAATCCAATGGGCATGGCCAGTGCCGCTGATGTGCCTTCTTTGGTTCGCGCCAGAGTCACCCTGGATCCTGGTTCGCAGGAATAACTACACAGAAGCGGGGCGGATGGTTGAGCGACTCTCGTCAAAGAATGAGATGGTCGATAAGGACGCCGTCGTTTCCATGATGAAACACACTATTGAAACGGAACAAGAGCTCGAGGCCGGCACTTCCTACTGGGATTGCTTCAAAGGTGCTAATCTGAGACGCACCGAGATTTCTTGCGTCGCCTTCATGTGCCAGCAATTTGATGGCACAGCTATTACAGGCAATGCTGTTTACTTCTTTACACAGGCTGGTGTCGGGAGCGAGACTGCGTACAATCTTTCTGTGGTGTCCCTCGCCCTGTCTTGTGTTGGAGTGGTCGTGTCCTGGTATCTGATCTATCGGTTTGGCCGTCGATCTCTCTATCTCTTCGAGCTGTGGACGTCGCTTATTGGCCTTCTCGCCGTAGCTACCGCGGCGACGATATCTGATTCACAGAAAAGTAGCTATGCTCAAGCAGGTATCGTCATATGCTCTGTTCTCATTCGGTTCGCTACTACAGGCCCTGTCTGTTATGCAATCCTCGCCGAAATGTCCTCAGTCAGCCTCAGAAGCAAGACTATATCGATCGCACGAGTCGCCTATTATATCTCACAAATTGTTTGCAACACCTTACAAACATATCTCATCAACCCAACTGAACTGAATCTCAAAGGAAAGTCAGGCTGGGTCTGGAGTGGTAGTTGCATTCTCCTCATTTTGTGGGCGTATTTCCGTCTTCCAGAGACAAAGGTCAGTATTCCAAGTGTAAAAGGGCTTCATAACAAGACTCAAACTGACCGTCTCGCAGGATCGTGTTTTTGAAGAGATAGATTTGTTATTCGCAAACAGAGTCCCTGCTCGGAAGTTCCGAGAGACAGACGTCGAGCTCTTCGATTCTACCGGAACCAAGGAAACTGAAAAAGCATGAGCGGCATGTATGGCAACATCAAGACGGATGGTTCCTGAGTCCAATTCTTCAAGTACCTCTGGCAATCGAATTTATACTTGTCCCAATGGCGAAAGCTTCGCAATAGTTTTAGTACTAGCTTCACATTCACAGAACATGTTGAGTCAATACCATGTAGCAGCATGCAGCCAAGTTGTGCTTAGCAGCGAGTTTAAGTAGATTACTGTGATTAAACAGTATCGTCCACCTGCTTATATAATAACATTGTTGTTCGTAACGACAAAGAGTATCGCTTGGCAAAGGGAACTGACAGAGACTTGCGATCGGCTGAAACCCCCTACGACGCCACCACTCTATTGCTAGCCGCGATGTGACATTTCATGTACGAAGACCGACCCGAGGATGGCGCTATGGCGGCAATCTACGCCGAGGCTGTCTAGCCTGGTCCTCAATTAGTGCCTCTTGGATCATGATGTTAACTAGTCTTTTATCCTGGGCTTATTAGCGGTTTACGGCTTTGATATCTAAGTGCCAAAATGGCGAAACTCTCCAAGGGCTGGTTTTGATACAAGACAACATATGTATATAAATCTATATCAGTAACCTGAGTACACGTAATGTCGGACGGAATCAAGATTGTCGACGCGATTGACTAAAAAGGCAAACTAACTGGGGAGTTGCGTGGCGTAATATCTGTACAGGTACTGGTTACAACAATCTTGATTCCGGTGGGATCGGTTTATTCTTTAAGGAGCACATGCGATCCCGGTGGGATAAGTTTATCCCCAGGCGTTACGAGGACCCGGTGGGATCGCTTTGTACCCATATTGCACAGACCTCCTAGAACATGGTGTGGTCGATGACTATTCGACTGACAGCTTCGTCGTGTGCCAGCCAGCCTTTTTAAATAATCCAGGTTTTTGCTCTTTTCTCTACCATCCGAAGAAGAACACTGTCCCGCCTTATTGTCATTTCACTCCTGCACATCATAAAGCCGTCTTGTTCATACAATTTATCTAACCATGACTCATCAAGTTCGAAACCCTCCTTGTGAACCACTACACGTATCAGGAAATGCCATCGTTAACACGGTTGGCGTACCAGTTGTTCTTAAAGGCACGGCGCTTGGGGGATATCTCAACATGGAGAACTTTATTACAGGTTATCCTGGTCACGAATATGAACACCGCGCTGCACTAGCTGCTACTATCGGCCAGGACAAAGCAGACTTCTTCTTTGCCCGATTTCTCCATTATTTCTTTACAGAAGCAGATGCGGCATATTTATCCTCCCTTGGCATGAACTGCATCCGGCTCCCTTTCAACTACCGTCACTTTATCGATGATCAGAACCCTGAGTCGTTTAAAAAAGAAGGGTTTACTTTTCTCGATCGAGTAGTCGAGATCTGCAATGCATTTAACCTTTACGTTATTCTTGATCTTCATGCCGCACCTGGTGGTCAGAATCAAGATTGGCATTCTGACAGTGGCATCTCCAAAGCTCTCTTTTGGGAGTTTCGCATTTTCCAGGACCAGACCATCGAGCTTTGGAAAGTCATTGCTGCTCGTTATAAGCATAGTCCGGTTGTTGCCGGCTACAATTTACTTAACGAACCTGCAGACTCGCAACATACGCGGCTAATCGATTGGTACGAACGCGCCGAGAGAGAGATCCGTGCTGTGGATCCTGATACAATACTCTTCATCGATGGCAATACTTATTCAATGGACTTCAGCCGCTTTGAACATGTATTGCCGAATTCCGTCTATGCCTGCCACGACTACGCTACGTATGGTTTTCCCATTGCAGGACAGCCCCTCTATTCTGGAAATGAAGAGCAGAGGACTAAGTTGCAGAAGCAATTTGACCGAAAGGCTGCATTCATGCGAGAGAAAGGTGTGCCTATCTGGAACGGGGAATTTGGCCCTGTCTATGCGAATTCAAAGGGCAATCCAGAAGAGGACATTGTCAATGACTCTCGCTTTGAGATGCTGAAGGAACAGCTGGATATATATGCAAAGGATCAAACGAGCTGGAGTATCTGGCTTTACAAGGATATCGGATACCAGGGCATGGTATATCTTAACCCAGATTCACCATACATGCGCCTTATTGCACCATTTGTTGTCAAGAAGCAGAGACTATCCCTCGATTATTGGGGAAACGTGGATAAAGAAGGAGTACGGGCGCTGTATGAGCCATTCATTGCCGGATTGAAAGAGATGATTCCCAGCCATTTGCATAAGACAAAGTACCCTTATGTATGGACTTTTGAAAGGCACGTTGAGAGGGTTGTGCGAGAGTCATTGTTGAGTGAGTACCTGGGGTGGGAGTTTGCCGAGTTATTTGGAGGCAAGACGGAAGATCAGCTGGAAGAGCTTGCAAGGAGTTTTGCATTTGAGAATTGCATTAAAAGAGAAGGACTTAATGCTATTCTTCGTGCTGATAGTGCTAAAGCCCTTTCTTAAATTAATAAAAAAATGGTCTAATATATAAATTAGTTATAAATTGAAAGTATTGCTATAATAACTAGATAAGTAGTATTTAGGCCAGGGCTAAGCTTTTTTATTAAAAACTTATTTCCTCTCTTAATATTAAGTTTAAAGGCGATAAACACCCCAATATGTTCCAGACTTGTTTACTTGTAATATTCAAATGAGCTATCAGAATTATCTAATAGTTCGAGCTTTCGGGTAAAATCAAAGTTGGCTCTAAAAGACCCGACGGCCAGATCCAAGTAGTGTAACGTTTTATTTGGCGGCTTTTCCTACTTGATCCAACAGGGTCGAACAAGAGCATGCTCTCTAAGCCCCAACTCCGAGCTTGCTTCCAATTACATCACTGCGCTTAGGCCGCTTTTCCGGGGAAGTGGAGAAAGACTCGGGATGGAACCTAAAAACGAGCGATTTCCAATCACACGCGGTTCACTATTATAATCAGCTTGAACTTTGTCAAAGCTAATGAACAGGGATTACCCTGCATTTAGGACAGCGATATTATCCAGCACCCCTGTAGTCACGTATGGATGCGTACGCAAGTCGTGGGCCTCATATGTTCCGCGGCGTTAGGCATTAACTGTTCTGTGCAAGTAAAGGGGGCTGGAACAGCAGATCCTGGACAACATCGCTGATACTTGCACTAGACGGGAAACGTGAGGAGAAGGCATCTACACTCTGATGCTATATGTCTTGACTTCTATGGGCACCGAATTGCGCAGTACTGGTCTAGCAACAGAAGCGTAGACGGCAGCACGTCTAGGAAGCGGATATGCCTTAAGTTACTAGAAAGCCGGACGGATAATTCACATAAGGCAAGCCTGCTTCCGCAGTAATCTACCGGCGGGTCAAGTAAGCCCTTGTACCCACCTCTGGTGGTAACCAATTGATGCGGAACACTTCGCCACGAATTAAGCTCTGATGCCTCTAAAATGATAACCTATCCCTATAATTAAGATGCTTCTCACTAAGCTTAGCCTATTCCTTCTTAGGTAGCTCTCTTAGGTAATCCCGCTTACTAGCAGCTCTCGCCTTATTATTATATAAATAGCAAATTATAATGAAAATAAAATAAAATAATTTAATTTTAATAAGTGGAGTATTTATAAGATTATTTAACTTAAATTCTTTTTAAAATGAATATAATATTACTAACCTAGCTTATATTACTTATTATATTAATTAATATTTCCTTTCTATTAGACTTAATAACTTAGTTAATAATTTAAATATAAATTAGAAAACAATATTATAAGAAAAATAATAGTAATAGGCTAAGTAATTTAACTTTTAGGGAATAAAAAATACTTATGCCTATTTAATAACTAGAGGCTATGTAATATAAATGCTAATAGCAATAATATAGACTAATATATCGCATAGCACCCCCTTTTATAACTATAAAAACAACGTTGCCAACAGCACTGACAATAAATCCACCGATAATAAAGATACCACGCCTCTTGATCTTGTCCGACAGCATCGCGACGAGAACGCTCACGACAGCTGATGCAGCTGATCGGTGAGCTGAGAAGGTTAGCCTTGATACTCTCCCAGTCAAAAGTGCTGAGGATGGTCGGTGTAAAGATGCTAATAGCGTATGCAGTGATGTAAACACCGAGGTAGATGAAACCCGGAATCTAGATTTTCAATTCTTGTATGGCGTTGTGGACTCCCTTAAAGGTCGTCTCCTTACCAGAGCGGCCATCGTCTTTCTGGAGGCGTCCGATAACCCACTCCTTCTCCTGAGGCTCTATCCAGGTACTCTCCTCAGGAAAGTCGGGAACGTGGAGGAACGCCACGAGACCAGCGGCTACTGTGACGCCACCTTCAATGAAGAAAATCCAGCTCCACCCAGAATAGTCGCCCGTACCATTGATGGAACCAAGACCGGCCCCGATGAGACCGGATATATCACCTGAAAAATCATTGGCCACGAGGAACCAGGCCATCCGAGTGCCAAGCTCGTGGCGATAGTGGAGGCACTGATGTCTTTAAGGCGCTGGCCTTGGGTGCGGACCTCTGCCTTCTTGGCCGTCTTACAGGCAGCACATGGAGGCAAGAGGCACGATGGGGACATACTGCGCTTGATGTAGTTGAGACCAATACAGCGGATGATAGGCACGTCTTTGGGCCGCTAGATGTCCAACAGGGGTTTGAAATGGGCTTTATTCGACTGTTTGTGGAGCGAAAGGGGACCATCACCCCGGTACCTAACGGCCCAAAGGTCATCCTGCTCTAGCCGACGAAAGTGAGATTAGGTAGACTAAGGTGGGAGAGCCATGCATGACCCTGACCCTGTTGGCACCGCTGATGTTGCTTTAAGCTCCCGATCTTCTTTCTGACGACTGAGCAATAATCAGCTCTTCACTGCCAGTACTATATCCTTGACTTGCCGGAGAAATATCCATAGATTGATCGGGCTTTATACCGCCGGTAGATCTTTGCTGAAATGCTGTGTTACCGTTCGTTGAATGTAGATAGATGCCGTCATTTGTACTCCTTCCACCATTGGTGCTAAACATGCGAGGCATCAACATCCGCAGGAATGGCTTGATTGTTGCCATGGAGCCGCCGAATATACTCAAGTTCAGTTCCAAGATACACCACATCAAGGCCATAACGGTATTATCTGTTCTAGTTAGTTTGGTAAGAACCCAGAGGTATAATTGGATTCATACGTGTCAAGTCCGGGTCGTGGAGCAAAACATTTAGAGATTGCAACCGAATGACGCTAACCACACACACACTGCTTCGTTAAACATGATCTATCAAGGGAATCTGGGAACTTACAACGCGCCCATAGTCAGGAGAATTCCAACTCCAACCTTTTGCTTTTTGGGCAACATCAATGTTTTCAACCACGGTACCGGAATCAAGACAGTGATGATGTCGGCGAAAATACCAAGTCCGGCTTGCAAAAAGTAGAATACCGGCCTGTTGATACACTTGGCGGTCGGAACATATTCTGGTGCCCACGACCCTTGTATGGGATTGCAGGAAAACACATTAACCAGAACCGATGCTGCTGAGTACCCTATGATAAACGTGAAAGCTATCCATACGAGAATCCGTGCTGTCCTAATGGGAAATATCCGGAGGTAGAAAAGCAAGATACTACCCTTGGCAAGCCCAGTCGCTGCACAGAAGAAGATAGCAGCGAGCACGTTATTCAAGGAGAAATTAGGATAAAGATCAGGCGTGAAAGGGACGTTCCAGAGATGCTTGCCCATCCCGTACTTGGTCACTATAACAGTAAGCAACGTAGGTATAGTGTCAACTGTAGAACGTACTGTTGAGTGTAAATGCAACGAGAAGAATATTGCATAACTAGAGGAGACCGTCAGAAGAACATCAACATTTATATCACGTAGCCAGTAAAGGTGCATCATACCCAAGCAAGGATCATAAGATCTGTTGTGATTTAGCAAAGAAACTATACCAAATTCAAGGTCTCTCACAGTCATCAAACGAGAGTTTATGCACAATGGCTACTCTCGTGTATACTCGAACGATCATCGATATTGTCGCCAGAGGGAAAAAGATTGCCGCAACAATAACAAGTGGTGCAGACTCGGGTTGTTGATTCACGTCACGGACCACTCCCAAAGGTGGATCCATCGGATAGACGACTCCATTTTCGACGGACATGATGATCTGGGTGGGGTATTGTCAGGCCTTCTGATCGATGTTGACGGTGCAGCACACAGCGTACCAGTCTGAGATCTAGAAGTAACAGCGCTGACTGTTATAAACGAGCTTCCGCCTGCACTTTAACAATAGTATGAGGACCTGCGTAAAGACATTGAGAAGACAAGAAAGGGGTTCGCGCCTGGGCATTGATGCATTATCACAAGCCACTTGTCCTCCCTTCTCACACCTATAGTGGCAAATGCGAGCAAGACTTTGGCTAAACTACCCTGGCTACAGAATGCAGAAACCTGACATCTTCTAGGGGACCCCAGCCAAAAGCTACCCATTAGAAAATTCTGTGCCGCTTGGCATCACCAGAACCTGGTCTGGAATTGCCAAGCCTTCTCTATGCGGCTATTTTTATTGTGCCGCAACAAATACAGCCACATACGAAATTCAACCTCACACACAAACCAATCGGTTGCCATCCTGGTACAGTTCGCCCGCCGTCTCGCTTCGATAATGGCATCCCAACCACCTTCCTACCAAAGGTCATTACCGCTGCCCACCTGTAATACATACGCCTGTTAAATGTCAGAAGATGTGATAAGTCGGAAAACACATCAAATGTGCAATGAACTGATCTCCCGGCCGACAGCACTATTTCAGGGTATAGGTAAGTCTGTCTCAAGAAGAGACCATAATTCACGCCTCGGCATCCGCCAGCTGTGATCTCACTCAGGTGTTTTTGTAGACTCTGTCTATTTGTACAGCTTGCTACCCCCAACCATCCACTCAACGCATGACTCAGCGCATGATACGTAATAGAATTACAGGTCGTGGTGACTTTCTCGGACCTTGGAGGACTTCTTTGCTAGTAAACGAAGTAATGCCCGCCCGCCCAGAGAAATGGCATGGAGCGCTTCATGCGTTAGCCATCATGAGGTAAGGAAATTTGAGAACTACCCACGTAAATGCTTTGTTTCATGCCCATGTAGCTAGTTCTGATGGAATTCCATGGTCTGATCAAACCAAGATGGCAATGCGATAGGTCGAGTGGCGGGTTTAAGGACACAAGACTTGTTTCGCTCTTCACTCCTGATGTAACGGTATCAGCTTCAGCAAGGGTGGATCACACGTAAAAAGAAAGTGATCTTGAGCCTAAACTATTGTTTGCGCCGAGTTATACATCTTATGACAATTATTACTCAACATTGAGCAAATTAAAGCAGTCTTCGTGTGCTCGTCGAAGAGCTTGAAGGCGTTCAAAGGCTGGCTGATATATGCTTACCCATGGAACTTCCTCACCATGGTGCGTAGAACCCTTCGAACGCTATGATGTTTTGAGCCAAGTTGGAGGGGACCGTGGAACTGTGCCACATCTAATGCTAAATTTTCAGAGAGACGCCTACATTACGCCGTATTTGGCTCACACCAAGGTACCTACCGGATATTCCTGATGCATATTCCCGAGGCAAATAAGCATGTGGATACTTCGAACAACGTACTGCGAGCAAGGGGATAGAGGCAACCCTGACCAGACTGGGAATGGCTGGTGATCTGATACTAACTCCGGGCGGGTTTAGGGCCCTGGCGCCGGAGTCTCCAGCCGATTGTTGACAGCTTGATCATCGAGCGTTGCAATACTTGACAACGGGTCGCGCCGAGATAATATCAATGCTTTAAGGCTCATTAAATAACTTGAAATTTCCACGAATCAGGAGTCTGAGCCCGACACTAGCATCATCGGGATAAGCTCCCGGGTACCTGGTCTTGGTGTTGCCCCATGGGGCCATCAGTCCGTGTTATCCCTGCTCTCCAACGCGAATCGTTCGCCGAAACTTGCGGATATCTTTCAAGGAGACTTGGCAATCGCCGGTTCCTGGTCTAGCCCATTCCTGTCAGCGTCTTCAGGCTATGGATTACTGGTAACGACCAACACCTCCCACTTTGAGTAAATGGACCGATGCATTTGAATGCTGGGGGCAATGCAGGTCCGCACATGAAACAGGCAATCAGCTCGTGGCGAGTTTACTCAAAGGATCAACTGCAGCCGTTCTGATATAACGCCAGAGGAGCTTTGTTGTCCGCCCTTCTCTTGCATTATTGTTCCCTACACTTCCCACCATGCTCAGTACTACTGCCCTCAGCTTACTATCGCTGGCAGCCCTGTGGCTGGACCCCACCAGCGCTGCAACCAGACCAAACCTGGGCTGCAACGCACTCAAGGTTGCTTTTCCCGACAAAACGTTCTGGCCGAAGCATCCTGTCTATGAATACGAGTCTCAGGAATTCTGGTCCAACAATGAGATTCTTGGTCCGGCTTGCGTCTTCCGCCCAACCAGCCCTCAGCATATTTCTAAAGCTGCATTGTTGTTGGGTGTTAGCTTTACATCATTTGCCGTCCGCGGAGGTGGCCATATGGCCATTGCAGGTGCCAACAACATCGATGGAGGTCCTCTAATTGTCATGTCTAACTTGACCACCCTTGAGTTGTCCAAAGACAAGCAATCTGTCTGGGTAGGACCTGGGTTGGATTGGGGTCAGGTATACCGTTATCTAAGCCAGCATAAACTTGCAGTTGCAGGCGGCCGTCTATCTCCGGTGGGTGTCCCAGGTTTACTACTGGCAGGAGGCATAAACTTTCATGGGAACCAGCGTGGATGGGCGGCAGATAATGTTCTCGAGTACGAGCTTGTGCTTTCTAGCGGCAAGGTCATACCAGTCACTTCAAAATCCTACCCAGACCTCTTCTGGGCTCTCAAGGGTGGTTCCAACAACTTCGGTATAGTCACAAAGTTCAGACTCGCCACTTTCCCATCGGATCAAATCTATGCTGGTATATACAGCGTCACTGATATACCTGGATTCTTGAAGGTATGTTGAGTTCCAAGCAAGACTTTTGATTGGGCTTACAAAAAACACACAGGCTGTGGCTAATTTCTCTGCTTTCAACACCGACCCCCGTGCACACGTCGTTCCCCAGGTGATTGCCGTTGACGAAGAGACGACTATTGGCGGAGCTATCTTATTCTACGATAGCGATTCGAACCCTGAACCAGACTGCTTCCGGCCGTTCTTTGACCTTCCCGCCATCTCCAACACGTTTGAGAAGAAGACACTCGCCGAGTTTGCGGATGAGGCTGGCCAGCTGGTGACACCAAAGATCAATGATCAGTTTATCGCCGGTACCACTACGGGAAAGTCATACGAGGAGATACTCAAAGGTATCCAGATCGTGAACGACGGTTTTCTGAATGCTCTTCCCGACCTGTACAAGGTTCTTCCTGCAGAGAACCGTATTCTCATTTCTGTTGACTGGCAGCCCGTAGGTTCTTTGTGGGAAAAAGGCTCTAAAAAATACAACCCTGGTGGTAATGCCCTCGGCTTAGATGTCGCTTCAAAGGGCACATACATTGCTTGGGCTGAGGTTGTTGAGTGGAGTGGCGACGAGCACAATGACGCCGTATTCAAGTGGATTGAAGATACAACATGGGCAATTGCCAATGCCACCCAGGAGGCTGACCTTTATGATCCTTTTTATTACATGGGAGACGCCGCTGGGTTCCAGAACGTGTATGATGGTTATGGTCGACAGAACAAGCAAAAGCTGCTTCAGATCTCTAGGAAGTATGATCCGTTGCGTATCTTCCAGAAGCTTTGGCCTGGTGGTTTTAAGATCGGCTCTTAAGCTCCACTTCACTATTCTCAATGTCATAATTACTGCATATAGACTAGCTTCGTAGACTGTATAATTGTTGTCCATTAGGCCTGATATGATATACGTTAGTTATACACAAACTACCACGAATACAGGATACCATTTGACCCTAGCCTTCTAGGCAGTCATGTTTAGTACCCTCGCTGTAAATAAAGCACTAAAGTCCACCCCCTTGTCAGGAATCTTATATCAGAGACTCGGCCCAAGTTTGTTCAGAGTAAGATCTTGAGGAAGATAGCAGCCAAAACTGCTCCTAATACAGACTTTAATTACTCCAGCTGCGTTGTCTGGGATTTCAAATGTCTAGTCTGACTTGACTATAACCCTGCCACCTACCACCGCCTTGATGGAATGACGGAATTGGACTATGGTGTTGGTGTATCGAAGAGAGTTGACGACATCGAGAGCTATAACAAGGCCATCCAAGAATAGCAACATTAAATTCCTTTGACCTTCTTGTCAAGCTATCATTCAAGCCCTGAATGATGCAAACTCGCCTCCCACTCTAGTTTTCAGCATGACCACATAACTCATCCCATACTAGAGTCTGGTAAGATATACGAAAAAGATATCTATGTATATATATATGACAACATGCTAAGGAATTATACTGCAAGACTTCTCTCTATGATCCTAGCAAAAACACTATCCACAACATCGACGTTCCAACGAGGCCCATCTCCAAAGCACACAGCGCTGTCACATAGACTACATTTGACATTGTCCATCAACTCTTGCAAGACAGGATCACCCTGCTTATTGGCAGCCTTTCTGAGGGTATTCAAGGCAGAATCACCGATGACCTTTTTGACGCGCTGCTCAATAGAAAGACATGACAACCACAAATTCGGATCCATGCCCCGAGAACGATAATCGACCTCGATGAGGTTACATAACACCAGTCCTAGGTCATCTTCTGCAGCCGCTCTATATTCCTGACTGATAGAACCCGTCTCCCTGTACTCAAGCCTTGCCTTGGCCATTGTTTGGACGAAGGAGGGCTTGATGCTTTGTGTTGCCTTGCAATGACTGAGGCCCGTTTTGACGGAAGTTTCGGTAAAATGATTTTTGCATCCGCTTTGGCTGTGTTCCATTACAGACCAGAACATAAGCCCTGCAAGAGTCTCTGCGCCTGGTCCTAGGTATGGGAGGATATCTTGAGGTGGCAGCGATATGCGCATATAATGGAGCGGGTTTAGCCACATGCCACAGTCAAGACGATATTGAGTAGCGGGCGGCGAGTCTAAAGACCATGGCGTATTGTCTAATATATTTGCCACTGCTTCTGTAGTATCGCAAGAAGTAAACTCCGTGTTTGGTCCATCCTTGTCGTCTCTCCCTCGCTCTTGTGAGAAAGTCTCGGGAATGTCAAGTTCAGCAGCGCTTGCCAGATCGCGGAGAATCCTCAGCATTTCTGGTCGCTCATCTCCTTGGGCCGCATTAACTGCCGCTTGTATGCCTTCTTTGAGACGACGATTCTGAGCCTCTAGAGCCTGCGTAGACTGGGCTTGGCGCTTACGAAAAGCTGCCTGTGAGCGGCGGCCTCGCTCGCGACGGCGCTGAGACCGGTTAGCGTATGGGCTGATGTGGGGGCTCTCAAGAAGAAGCACACTCACGGTTAATTCATCCTGTACCTCAGGCTTACCCATATTCTTTATGGTGGTAGCTCTGACTGGCTTTGAAATGGCAGCGTGGATTGAGGGAGAAGAGCGGAAGTGCAATGTTGGATTTGTCAGGTCGAAGCTGACTAGCGTCATGAGCCGAGAGTAAAGGCCGACTGAATCGGCTTGGTTTGGGCCCGATTGGTCCGATCACGTAACCGCCGCAGGGAAATCAGCCCGCCTGAGTTTCAAGCCATCATAACAAAGCCCTAGCTAATCGCCCGCACTATAGTAGTTACGTGATTCCGGTTGCATGTTTTACTCCGTAGTTAGTGATTCGTATCATAAATTAGAGATGTCAGATCGCTATAAAACCGCGAGTTTACGTCGAGAAAACCCATCTGCATTCCACTTCCAATCTCATCAATATCCGCCACCTACTCTTCAAAATCTACACTATCAAAAATGGTCAAAATCGCTATTGCAGGAGCTTCAAGTGGTACGTCGTTGATCTAACTTATCATATCTGTGACATAGGCTTATCTCAAATGGCTTTTAGAGCTCGCTAGGGAAATCCTTGATCGACTTGTCGCAACTGGAAAACACGAGATTATTGCTCTTGTGCGCAAAGTGAGCTTGTCCCCATCACCCAAGCTTTCCTTAGGAGTACAAGACTGATCGTAACGATCTAGGACCCGTCCACTTTTCCCCATCTCCCAGGTGTAGAGTGGATTCAGACAAGCTACGAAGACAAGGCCGAATTGATTGAACTACTCCAAGGAGTCCATACCGTACTTTGCTTCTTCGCGGTGCACATGGATCCCGGAAGCGAGACTCAGAAGCGACTTATCAACGCGGCGGTTGAGGCCGGCGTCAAAAGATACGCCCCATCTGAATGGGCTACGTAAGTGACAATCCGATCCGGGCAATTGCTATTAATGAACACATATGAGCTCACTTATGCTGACTTCCCTTCAGAGGAGTCAAATTGGCTAGTTCTCTTGATGTGATGTCCTGGTATACTGGTAAAATTGAGGTAGCCGATTACCTGGAAAATCTCAACTCGAAAAACAAGGTAGGTAAAATCGCAGAATTTTGCCTTTATTAATTCCTCTGACTAAGCCGTTCATAGGTTATTGAGTACACCCGGTTCCAACCTGGTGGCTTCATGGACTATCTTGCCCACCCATTCAAAACTTCCAGGTATCTGACTACCACCGCTGTCAATGTCGATTTCGAGAAGCAACATGCCATCGTTGTCGAGGGAACACTTGATGACGAGGTTGTATATACTTGGTCCGAGGATGTTGCCAATGTAGTTACTCGAGCTATTGACTACGAAGGCGAGTGGCCTGTAGTTGGGGGAATCAGTGGAAATCGGATCACGGTCCGTGAACTCCTCCAAATTGGTGACAACATACGAGGTAAGTGTTCATGACAAGAGTTGTAGCAGAACAAATTGGCCACCAATACTGACTTTTTGTTGCAGGAAAGCCTTTTGCGATCGACTGGCTCAAGTTGGAAGACCTTGAGGCTGGGGAACTGAAGACAGATAATTACCCTCGCCTTCCATTACCATCCATTCCGAAAGACCAAATTGAGCCTTTCTCAAAGATGGTGATAATTGGCACCTTAATCAGTTTTCATCGTGGTGTCTGGGCGGTCTCGGACGAGTGGAACCAGCTGCTGCCGGGTTACAAGTTTACTCAGGTAAAGGACCTTTTGGAGAAGGTTTGGAAAGGCGATCAGAAGAATGACGGCGAGTGAATGCTAATAAACCTCAGAGATGCGGTTTTGAAGGAACTACCGTAAGCAGATTTGAAAAGAGTTTGAAGTTGGTCGCTGGCGAGGAGACAAGTATGAAGAACAGTAATTAAATCTTCTTGTTTCGGTAGAAAATCAAAACACTAGTAGACTAACTGAATGCGCACCTAACCAGAGACTGTGTCTCTCTGTAATGATACTACAGTACAGATGGACACCTGATCAGGTTGTAGCTTATGTGTTGCACGCGGGATCATGGACCCGCAAGTGTTTGTTAGGACATATATCATGCTGGTGACTTCATCGGAAAAGTGTCTTGGCGTGTAAGGAATTCAAGCCAGCCGCGAGTGCATAGAAATTCTACCCACTTTGAGGTGTTTAAGCTATCCTCGGAATTTTATCCATCACTCTATCCTTGGTTGCCGTGTAATAACCTCCTATCCCCTCCGCGGGAAAACCGCCTTCTAGGCAGGCTGTTATAGCTTATACATATTATTTCCCTATAGTAACTCTGAGTTGAGGTACCCTTATTGTAATGATGTTTATTCTGATGTTTTTTAGTAGTTTAGTTTTAAAGTGTACTAGATTCAAAATCTTAAATAACACGCTTGATAGCTTAATTTCCAAAATGTTTTCGGAAGTAGAATTGACTTAGTATTATAGGTCATAGGTTGGCCCCTGGAAGGATCAAGAGCAGTCTTTGGGAATAGCCTCTACCTTTGTCGCGACAGCTAATGGTCGATAATGTGGTAGTGGCGCCATCGTCAAACCTTTGGTCTCTGCCGAAAGGAGTGAACAGAGACAACGATATGGACATATTATCACGAAAAAGTGGTGGTTATGCACAGAATGATGGTTTTCTATTGATTAATATGTACAGGGAAGTCTATCAGTCCTTAATCATCCTATCACTCCGTCTCAATCTTATTGCCGTTCAGCGGTAAGGCCTCACGGCCTGCATCGGCGGCGGGTCCTGGTAGAGGTAACAAAGGTAGTGCTAGCCGATGTGGTGGTCGGGGCCTCGCTGATACTCAGGGTTTGAGACGTGGTTGTCTGACTCTGGGTGATAGTGGTAGTTTGACTATCAGTGGTAGTCTGACTATCAGTCGTAGTGTCGCTGGCAGAGGCGCTGGTCAGAGACTCAGAGGCAGTGGTAGTCTCGCTTTCAGTAGTCATAGTAGTAGTCTGACTATCGGTAGTAGCGGTAGTGGTCTGGCTGTCAGTCGTCATAGAGGTCGTTGTTTGACCATCGGTAGTCGTAGTAGTAGTCTGACTATCAGTCGTGGTTTCGCTGGTAGAGGTGCTCTGGCTCTCAGTGGTAGTCGTGGTAGTCGGCTCGGCAGTAGTAGTCGTGGAGCTTTCTGTTGTGCTGGTTGGGGCACTCGTGATACAGACTTCAGTCGGCGGTGCTCTGAATTGAGCATTGTCCCAGTGCATCCGAAACAGGGGGGTTGCCGGAGTACCGCAGTTGCTGATCAGACGAAAAACCATGGTCGCTTTGGTAGGCGTATAAGTGCCTGAAAGAGTATTCCAGGCATTCGTGTTTCGATTGACCACCATGGTCCTGTAAGAAATGATGTTGCTTGTCAGCGCCTCATCGTGGATGAGGTACACGAGACAAGTCTTCTGCAAAGTGGTAGATGGATCCATGAAGGGCATGTAGTCGACGGAGGCTGTGTATGGTTGTCCGATCTGGGTGATGAGTACAGTCTGGAAAATCTGGCCTAGAATGACGGTGCCTGGAATGTAGCTTGACGATGTTAATTCATGTTTGATGGAGTCAGTCGAGTCACACTTACACAGATTGAGTCCCATCAGTGTGTTCACTTGAGAGGCCAGATCCTGAGTAGGAATAGCTCCAACCAGCCAATCCATCTTCCCAGGACGGGTTGATGAGCAAATTGGGTGACAGTTCCGGGGAGCAGGTGACTGAGTCGGCCACTGCCAACGGAGTCAGAAGCCCGCCGAGAAGGAGCACAGAAGGGGTAAGCAGCTTCATGGTGACCGAAGTTTAACGAGTGACTGGTGACCAAAGCGTAATGAATGACAATGGGTGAGAGTAAAGAGGGTAAGAGAAACAGTTGGATCAGATCAGGAACGACATGCTGTGGTATAAAAACAAACCTTCCTTGGCTCATTCGATTGAGTACTGTATTTCCCGTCTGGCGCCATATGCAACAAGCAGAAAGGTGGAAATTATGATTGACATAACCACAACGGCTAAGAAGTCTCTAGCCAATGAGCTTGATAGAGATTGAACAGTCAAGATTAGCGCTGTTGAAAAATCAATAGTGATCACAAACTATTGGCGCTAAGACACGCTACCTGGCTGTGCCTGACTACTGTAGCTACAGATAGCCGGGCGGTGGAGTAGATAGGGGAAATGAACTAACGTTTGCATAGCTTCAGGGCTTCAGCCTTGTGCTGTATACCAATTCCACTATGGGAGACTAAAAATGCGCATGACTTCGTTTTAAATCACCGCCAAAGCCTAATATTTAATAGTGACGTCGCATAGCTACCACATATCCGCGTATATTCAAAGCTTTTTTAGTATCCTGCCGACTGAGAGACTGGGACGGTTTACGTCCTATCGCGTTGATTCGGTGCCCGCAGGTTAAGTACGTGGGAAACCTTTCGCAGGAATTAGGTTGATGGTGAGCAAGACATAACACAAGTCTGTAGGGTACAGCCAGCTCAAGGAAGAAAAGGACGAACTTTAGTTAAGTTACATAGTCTTAAAATACTAGTAGGGTTAATATTATAATTTAATTATATAAGTTATTCTTTTTAATAGTAAGCCTTAATAATAGTAATTATATAAT